>JARVGP010000749.1:0-30918 GCA_029876185.1 Mansonella ozzardi | reverse complement strand
TTTTTTTTTTTTTTTTTTATTTTTTTTTTTTTTTTTTTTTTTTTTTTTTTTGTGGGAAAACAAATAAAATTAAATTCGTCAAATATACGCTTTTTAAAATAATTACCAATATAGGAATTTGTTCGGAAATTAGAGAAAATTTTTAACATATATAAATGATATGGAAATGTTATATTTCATTTGAAGATTTTAATGCCAGTTAGTTTTAATGAAATTTTTTAACAAATTGTGAAGCGAAAGAGAATGCCGATAATAGATTTTGTTTTGAGGTCAGTTTAATAATAATTTTAAATAAAAATTAAGACATAGAGAAACATACTAAACATTTCTTTGAGAGATAAAGTTATGATAGGAACCCATATTTCTCAAAGATAGTTATATCAACATTTTTTGATGCATAAATTTATATTCAGGAAAGCGTACAACGAACACAACCAAGTAGACAAATAAGCGGTGAGCAAAAAGATAAGCAAAAAGATTTGTTAAAGGTTTATTGAATTTTTTTTTTTTTTTGTTGTAAAAAATTTATGGTAAATTTTTCAAAAAGAGAATGATTAAAATGAAAGAAAATAAATTAAATGTAAGAAGACAATGAAATTTTTAGAGGATAGAAGATAGAAAGAAGAAAAATGATGGAAAAGTACAATACGAACAATATGTAAGCTTGCTATTGTTATTATTCACAAAGTTTTCATGTATTAATGAATTGATAAGTTGTGTGGACAGCTTTTAAACTGTTATAACAAGTGTGAAGATGAATTCTATAAAAGCAAACTTTCACACAATACATTTAATTAATAATACTACTAAAATTTTATAATGTTAATTTCAGGTATAATATTTCAGGTATAACAAGTATAATATCAATAATAAGAATACTTTTTAACATTGACATATTAAATGAATTAAATTTCCCTATTACAACTGATGATAGGAAATTTCCCACAGTTAATCAATAACAGAATAATAAGTAAATAAAATAGTTAAAGTTACATCTCTGATAGTTTAATTTGAATGTTTTAATTCATATCACCGCTTTCACTTTGATAAAGGAATTCGAAATAATGTTAACATCCGAAAAAGAAACTTTCAGAAATCAGTGAAACGGCGAAAAAAAGTAACAAATAAAGTAATGAAATCAGATAACCTAGCACCAACGCAAACTCAAACGGAAGAACAATTAGAGAATGAACAGGTTGATATTTGTGAAAATATATCCAATTAATGATGTAAACTAATTAATCCAGTTAATGATATAAACACAATAACAAGTAGCTCCAATAGATTGCAAAATGTTGCAAGAGGTTAGCATCTTTATTTATCATATCAATTATTTCATATCTCACTTTATCATTTGTCATATCTCACTATTATTACATATTTCCTTATAACAATTATAATCACTATCATGATACAAAATTATTATCATCAATACTGTTGACGATTCTTTTTTTTTTATGCGATCTTTGAAAAATATTTTGACTAAAAATTTTCTCTAAAAAATAATATTTTGGCAATTCTATGTAATTGTTTTCATTGTTGTTAGATGATAACAGATCATTATCATCCCTCAGATGATAACCTTCATAGATATCTTTTCAAAATCTCTCGGTATCAATCCTTTTTTTCTCTTTTTTTTTTTAATTAATTACTTCATAGATTTGCAATATAGCAAAAATATATCTAAATTTAATTCGATGATCAAATGATATTAAGTGCAATATATAACTTTCATATTCTTATCAAAATCATCAAATGTTATTTCCACAATGAATTTTCGATAACTTTTTTTTTTCGATTTTTCGATAAATTTCGATAATTTTCGATTCTTTTTTTTTTCACAATTATAAATCGTAATAATCCAATAATTGTAGATTTGCTAATATCAATCGTTCATTTTTGTTTTTCAATATCGTTGCTAATAATTATTTTCAAATTCAATTCCACATTAGTAACTTTTATTTGATTGAATATCTCTAAGAATTCTTAATAAGAGAATTTATAGAGAAGAAATGAGGAAGAAGAGAATCAAGATGAAGAGCCTGAAGATGATACGATGAGAGGTATCGCTTCGCTGCAACAAAATCCTAATATTGTCTCCATTGAAGAATAAATTATCTTTCATCTATGATCAGTTATTTTCTGTCATTTCAATCAGTTATCAATAAATAAAACAATGCTGACCTCTTTTGACCTCTTACCTTTAGCTTTCATATAAAATACTAGCTAAAACTCTCTGCAACTTATCCATCCTCTCTACCATATTCCGATAATGAATGTTTCGGCCGCGTTAAGTCTTAGCATATTCTGCATGCTTTTCATTTTTCGAAGTTTCTGTGGACACGTACGTGTATGTATATCATTAGTGATGTTACCATAGGAAGTAATGCATTATTTGTGAAATGTTGGATTAAATTAGTTATTAAGTGGGATTTAAAAATCCTTGTCATCGTACTTTTCTCACAAATTTATATTTTAATTTGTAATTTCAGCAATAAAAATGGATTCAGTCGAGAGATGGCCAGTGGAAAGTTTAGTCGATGGAGCTAAACTAGGTGTACGTATGAGCGGAATTTCGGAATTCCGTATGTTTCACTTACATTCATTTATTCCGGTTACTTTTGTATTATAAATGGAAACGTAAACATTTAGATTTATCCATATCTTTGTATCCTATTTTAGCGTTATGGAAAGAATAACTTTTGTAGGTGAAGCAGAAATTTTATCGATACGTATCACACCAGAACGGAAATACAAATTTTATGTTCATTACATTGATTGTAATCGACGACTGGATGAGTGGGTCAATGAGTCAGCGTTAGATTTAACCAATGTCCGCTTTCCACAGAAAGGTGGTAAAGCTCCAAAAATACAAGTTGATACTGCTAGCAGGTAGGTCTGTTGCTCGAAATATATTAGGGTACTTTATGAAATTAAGCAAATTTCCTTTGTAGTGGAAAGATTTTATGTTTAAGTCTGGCTTAAACATAGAAACGTATTGATCCATCTTTCGTTTCATTTCTTTCAAATGAATCGCCTTAATAAGTGAATATTTGAGATGGATATTTGATATGGAAAATAGTTTTTTTTTTTTTTTATCTAAAAGAAATCATATAGTTCGCATACGTCGTCTCCAGACCGTGAGGTACCTAAAAAAGGCTCTACACGAAAGAGGAAAGTGATTGGTGATGCATCAGAAGTTATTAAAGCAGATGATACACCTGCAACACCACGACCACCATCACCATTTCAAGCGGATATTAAGGGTTTGTTTTCTCTTTACTGATATTTTTTCGTATTACACTTATTGTGTATCCTAACGTTCTTTATTAAACTGAATCTAATTCTTGGTGAAACATTAAATTTTGAACCATCTTTCGACTGATATAAATTGAAGAGTGGTTTTGAGTAATCAGTGATATCTTTACAGCACCAACGCAGCGTGGTTCGATGTCTATTATTGGGCATAGTGAAGATGCGTTAACGCGGATTCGAAACATTGAAATGGTCGAATTAGGTCACTATCGTATACAGCCGTGGTATTTCTCACCATATCCACAGGAACTCACCACACTTTCATGCATTTACCTTTGCGAGTTTTGCTTAAAATTCGTCAAAAGTTCCACCTGTCTCAAGCGGCATATGGTAATTTCATTTTCATCAAGTAATGATGTCTGGTTTTACGACAAGGCAAAAATATTTGTTGAATTATTAATAAGACATCAATTTTTTGCAAGGTTGGTGTCCTGTCTTTCTTTTGGAAACTTTTCTTTCTTGAAATCGGTTGGAAGTTTTTATGTTTAGGTTATTTAATTTAGCATATTTTTCAGATGAAATGCCATTTAAAGCATCCACCAGGCAATGAAATATATCGTTCTGATAAATTATCTTTTTTTGAAATTGATGGAAGGAAGAACAAAGTTGGTTTTTCAATGTGTAGCATACATTTGTACGTATTACTTTTTTATGAATTTCGACAGCTTTTGTTTAGTCTTACGCGCAGAATCTCTGTCTCTTGGCAAAGCTCTTTCTGGATCACAAGACGCTGTATTATGATACGGATCCCTTCCTGTTCTATATTTTAACTGAGCAGGACGATCGTGGCTTTCATATTGTTGGATATTTTTCAAAGGTTTTTCAAATCATTTGTTCCGACTTACAAATTTCAGTTAAATAGCTTTCATTTCATGGATAATTTAGATGTGATTTTTTATTCACATTTCAAAGAAGGGTTTTTTTCAGGAAAAAGAATCAGCAGAAGAATATAATGTAGCATGTATATTAGTTTTGCCTCCCTACCAGAAAAAAGGCTATGGACGCCTTTTGATTGAATTCAGCTATGAATTATCAAAATGTGAGGGTAAAACTGGTTCACCTGAAAAGCCACTTTCTGATTTAGGATTGGTAAGTTTGGTGATTTGATTTTATTTTTACTCATAGGAAAAGAAAAAAGAAAAAAAAAAAAAAAGGTATCAATAACTTTTGAGTTTAAATTGCTGTTTGCAAACATCTAAATTTTTCTTGTCCGTGTTTCTCTATTTTCAAATTGTAATATGATTTATTGACATAGTCGATTTGACTTTGCAATACAACTTTTGAATCTTGAATGCTTGATACAAGCTTTGAAGACTGAAATGGAATGATCAGAGCTTTAGAACCATGAGCTTTTTGTTGGAATTTTCACTTCTGAAAAAATTGGAGAGAGTGACGTCATTATTTTATAAAGAAAACCGAAATTTAATTTTTAAATTCTAATATATAAAACTACATATTTCCATTTCTAAACCCACTGTGTGCTTCATTCTCCATCGTTAATTGTAACAAATAATCGAGTTTGTATCTAATTCTATAAAAATCGGTAACTTTGAAAAAAAAACTTTGAAAGAAATAAGAATAAATTTTAATACTAGTATGTCTTGGAATTGTTTCAAGCAAATTTTAAACCTATTATACTGCACTGAATCGTCGATTATATTACACTAGACATATGTATCGCATGAAATGATCATATCATTTTCGGTAAATATTATGTAATGGTCGTATGATATTTTTATTTGTTAATTTATCCTTTTCCAGCTGTCGTATCGTAGTTTTTGGTCACAAAAAATCATTGAAAAGTTGGTGCAACATCGGGAGAGATGTGACGATGGTGATCAACTCTACCTGTCAGTTAATGATCTCAGCGAGGAAACAAGCATACGGAAGGAAGATATCATATCAACTTTACAAGTGTGTTATTTCATTGATATACTTAGCTTTAGAATTTTGAGAAACATTTTTACCACTGAAATGATTTATAATTAAATATAATTTTTGTTTAGCAGTTGAACCTGTACAAGTACTACAAAG
Source organism: Mansonella ozzardi (assembly GCA_029876185.1). Lineage (NCBI taxonomy): Eukaryota > Metazoa > Nematoda > Chromadorea > Rhabditida > Onchocercidae > Mansonella > Mansonella ozzardi. The sequence goes on along the minus strand of JARVGP010000749.1, from coordinate 25,569 downwards.
GACAGTATGTCATTGTTTTAAGTAATGAGTTGTTGGACGCACATCAAAAAAGACAACAAAAGCGTCAAGTTCGAATTGATCCATCAAAGCTTCATTTTCAACCTAAAGACTGGTCACGAAGAAAAATTTGAATGATGTATTTTGATATATTGTATATTTATGTTAATTTATTTCTTTCTGTCCTGTTTGTATATATTACCTGTTTTTCTGTTACACTTCTCCAATAATGCATACCATTCAAAAGGAGCCGTGAAAACTGCAAGTCATATTAATAGTTGAATCTCATTTCCGACTGAAATGAATTATGTCTTTGTTTGCTGCTTAATTTATATTGTTGCCGTTATATTATAAAATCGTGATTTATTGTTTCATAGCTATTCTAATAAACAGTTTTCTTTCTAATCAGTAGACCTTGTGTTCTATTTCTATCTTGAGTTCGCAGGGAAATTCTGGATTTCTTCCTTAATCGATATAATATTTAAAGGGAGTATTGGAAAACTTCTATCTACAGTTATTCGTCGTCAAAGATTTACGAGAGGATGAATGATTCCGGATTCGCTGTTGGGATCCTTATAAGGACTTAAACATAACGCATTATCTTATAATATCATCCGATACTGCAGTTGCTTATTTTCTGTAAAAGTTATCAACTAAACATATAGGAGTTTCAGATATTCATATGGAACCTTTTGGGTTTGCTCATTTAAGAGGTGTGGAGATGATGAATGTAGTACCGACGATATCTAATCGGAAATACAAAAAGAAGGGCTTAGATATCTCAAAGTGAGTGTTGTTCAACTTCATTGCTTTCTTTTTTCATAATCATTTAAATAACAAACACTGGAAAATTGAATATTTGTATGTATATATATATATATATATATATGTAATTCTTGCTCTAATATATTCTTAAATGATATTATTGGTCGTAAAGCATGAATTTTTCTGCCTTAATTTTAAAGCCTTCTCCATTCTAATCCTAATTTTTGCTTTAAAATCTTCGTTGTCTGTTGTATTTTATAGATTGACAAAATCTCAGCAATTATCGATACGTCATCTGTACTATCCCGTAAATACGCCCGTTTGTTCTTATCAAAAGAGGCTAATTTTAGAATCTTTATATAACAATATGCTAATAGCATTACCAAAAGAACTGGATACTTTCTTCGTTGCTGCTATTGCTATGCTCAATTTTCATAGGTAATTATTAATTTATTTGCTATTCGTAAGAAAAAAATCATCAAAATGTGTGAAAAAAGAGAGTCATCAAAATCATCAAAATGTGAAAGATAAAAAAAGATTAACTATTCTTACTTTATGTTTTCTGAAGGATTTAAGTAATAAATTTTATATTTGATATTTTCCCTTTCCTTTTTCTTATATGATAAATATGCAATAAATTTCAAATTTATCATTCATAAATATAGAATAAACAAATAACTACTAAAATAATATTAAAAAAAAAAAAAAAACTCATTGCTAAAAAATGTTTCATATGGTTTCCGGAGCAAAAAATACTATGTATATGCAAGAATGCCGAATCATCATTGAATGCCGCAAAACGATTCGTTGAAATTACGGGTTATTCACAAGGGATTTGCACATATGTTAATTTGAAAAAATGTGATCGCTATTTGAAATGGATTCAACAGGATATTATATTTGCTACAGCAGAGGTTTTTGCATTTCTTTTTTTTTTTTTTTTGATTAATTAAAAATAGACGATTATGAATTAATTTAAAACTAATAGACCAGTAGGGGAAGAATTTTTATTAGCGATTTTCCTTGCATATAGAAAATCTTTTTGCAGACATGGATAAAAACTTAGATCTTTTAATTAATTAATTAATTGAATAATAGGAAAACTTTTTAAGAAATGCTGAAATAACTTTCCGGTATTTTTTTCTTTTTTGTTAATCCTTAATGGGAACCATCAAAATTAAGAATGCACGACGTATTGATGACTGTGAAATAAATAAAACAAATAAGCAATTCAGCCGAGATAATTAGCATCTACTACGAACAAATTAAGTAACACAGCCAACAATGATGTATTTTTGTATTATTTTATGAATTTATCGTTGCTTTTTTGTATTCATTGAATTTAAAACAAAATTTAAACGTACTATAACGTACTAATTTGGAACAAAATTTAAAACTTATAATGCATGCAAAAAAAAACCATCAAATTATAAGATACTAATTGTATAAATATAAAACATCGATTCGATTTTTTTCTCTTTGATATTCTTGGCTTATTTATGTTTGGTTCATCACTTTGATACATTTTGACATTAAAATATTACCTCAGTCAAATTTTAATTCACTGGAAATTCTGTTTATCAGCGTGTAAGAGTGTGTTCTACATTGATTTCGATCGAGCTTTACAATCAATGGACAAAATTAGAAAAAATTTTCTCTAAAATTACTGCACTAATTCTATATGTAGCACATTAAAAAAAAAGATCTTCTATTCAATAGTAGGAAAATTTCAATCAGTCTTAAATATTGCAATTAATCTTATATAGTAGCTTTGAAATTTCTGAAATAGTAACTGAAGATTTCTGAATGGATGGAGGAATATTTGCTTTCGACATGAAGAGACATCTTTTCAATTTTTATATCTAAAAATTAACTCAGTCTTCCATTTTAAAATTTCAACGAAACACTTTAGAGCTAAATTGCGAAACTTTTTAGATTTTGTTTTAAAAGTCAATTATTAGGCTTAGGCAGCTCTATCACTGAAAAAGATCAGAAGTATTGGTTACAGTCTGCGCATATTATTTCATTGGTTTCCTTTAAAACCGTGGCGATATTTTAGAAGGCTCTTTTCTTTTTCTTGAAGGCATTTTCAATTCACTTATTAGAAATATTTTCCTAAAAAGCTAATTTTGTTGATTTATATTTCAAAAAAAAAAAGGAAGCCAAGGACAGGGAGACAGTAATTAATTTTTTACAGTATTCAATTACAGTATATCTGTCGCTGTTTTAAAATCAAATTAACATTTACTATTAAATTTAATAAGTAATGAATTCAATTCATGTTTACAGCATGCATCCATTTAATGATAAGTAAAATCATTGCTTATAATAAATTTTTAGTGAAACTTTAAAGTCTTTTTGAAATATGTTCAGAAAATTAAGTTTGCCATATGCATCTTTTGCATCTGAAATATATGCTATTGTATATCTTGGAAATATAAAAAGTTATATAATATAACTGTTGACAATAGTTGTTGTTTTACCCTACGGTGAAATGAAATGATTAACAAAATGCGACAATTTAATTTGTTAAATGACAAAGTTATATGCTTCAATGGATGTTTGCAAATATTATCAGTCGTTTGAAGATCAAATGAAATCGCTTAATTTATTTTTTAATTTATTCTTTAAAAAATTTTAATTCATAAGAATTGGTTGATTGATGTGGTTATTGTGCTTCTATGATAATCCATTGAGTTCCTTCTTCTTTAATTAAGGAATTATTAATTAATTTAATCAAGGACCAATTAATTAAGGAATTGTTAGAGTGATAAAAAGTAAATAATGATAAATTAAGCAGCAATAATAATCAAACATCATTAATCATCTCTAGAAAAAAAGGAATGAGGACGGATAAAATTAATAATAGCAATGAAACAAGACATCGTTTAAAAATGTCATTTTTTTAAATGAAAATTGAATTTTGAATTATTGTCTCATACTGTCATACTTTTTTTGTAGACAAAATAATTTCTAATATTTGAGCTGAATTTTATTTATTCAACAAAGTGAACATTCGGTTTTGCTAAGAGAGAATATTTTGACATTACATATATTTAATGCTTAGTAAGGAAAATTACGAATTTATGACAGTTGAATAACTTATAGCGAATTTCTTTCAATTGAGATTATTTCTCTTTAAGATTATTCGAGCAGTAAATGTGATTTGAGTTATTTGAGGTTTTTTTCGAAGCTATTCGATTTCATAGCTCTTTAATTCTTCATTTAATTGAGCTTCCTTAATTTGACTTAGATACCTGTCAAAGACGATTAAAATATTTGTATTTTTTAGAGCATCAATGCTGATTTCTTGGGCAAAGAGGAGCTTCCAAAAATTTGCATGATAGCTATAGAAGATGCTCATCGTGCTACTGCTGGTTCACATCCATTATCCGAATTAATTCGTAATTGTATTCTTGAAAAGGTGAGAAGTTATTGACTAAATTAATTAACTGTATTTGTTTTTTTTTTTTTTTTTTGTTCTAAATGATATATCATTAAAAATTATGATAGAATAGAAATGGGAAAAATAAAAAATAGCACGGTGGTTTATACTTGTCCATAATTTCTCTCATTATTTTTCCATTCATTTTTAATTCTTCCATCATTTATTCAATTCATTTTTAATTCGCCCATCATTCATTCAATTATTTTTAATTCTCTTATTATTTGTTCAATTCATTTTTAATTCTCTCATTATTTATTCAATTCATTTTTAATTCTTTCACTATTTATTTATTTTTTTTTATTTTTATTTTGAAATAAAGATATCTTTTTTTTTTTCAAGGCGAAATTTCGTGTACTGGCTTATACGGATTGCAAATTGGATAAAGTCGGTCAATTACAATTAGTTGTAATGAATCTTCAAATCGACTTAATTCGATCATTAAGCTCAATAAGAGAGGAAATTTTACCAATTTTTGCATCACCAAGGATGCAAAAATTTCAAATTACAGTCAGCGATGATATACAACATGTTGGCAATGAACTACTCAAAGTATTTCTTTTTTTATTTTTGTTAATTTTTTTTTTGTTTTTGTCTGGAAGTTATTGATGGAACTATGGATAAATTACAAATTTAGATTTTGAATGACTGTGACTGAGAATAAATAATAGTAATTATTATTGTTGATTATTGTAAGAAAGAAATTGCAATAATTTTTTCAAATAGATATGCTACTGCATAAAAGTTTCATTAATACGGTCATCCCTATGCAGCCTAAATTTAGTCATTACGGTTAATGTAAATATGGAAATATATATATATATATATATATGGGTCTTTCTATTAATATGAATCTAGGTATTATCAAAACAAGCACATCAAAGCTTCCGCAATGACTTGACATTGAAAACAAAAGCATAAAAGATTTTTTGATTTTTTCAAAATTTGATAATTAAACAAATATAGATGGGTTTTTTATTAAGATAGAAAATAATTTTGGAAAAAATCTTTCTCAATACCCTGGCATCACCAACATCCGAGCATCACCAACATCCTGACATCACCAACATCCCTCAATAATTTTTAATTATTTTCATTTCTTTCATTATCATTACACACTTTCAAGGTAATGGAACCAATTGCATTGTTACTGTACGAAAGTGGTATATTTCCTACAGATGATATAAAGAAGATTGCGAATTTTTCAATAAGTTATTTGCAAAAAAAGATAGAAAATGAAGGAAGTCATTTGGCAGAAATTTATTGTGATTTTTTCGAACTTCTCTCAGCTTATGATATTCTGATGTGTGATGGTTTAACAGCTTTCAAAAATACTCTTCAAGGTAGAAATGATTTTTGAAATATTTATAATATTATTCATAAAATTTATGACTAATGCTTTTATGGCCAATCAATTTATATGAATTGCTTGTATTGTATTGAAAGCTATAAAATTTTTATCGATGCATAAGTATTTTTCAGCATTATCTGCTCAAAGTAGAACAATTGATGAAATCATACAATCAAGTGAGATTTTAAGAGAAGTTTGTTTTCTGCCGGAACATTCAACATCTGATCATTTGCAATGTCATAAATTGGACATGTTGATTACATTGCTGACAAGAATTTCTACATATTACAGTATGTTTTATCTCATTATTGTATTTTTTATCTCGTTACAGTATGCTTTATCTCATTGCAATATGTTATATTTCATTTAATTAGTTCTGTTTCAAAAAAAAATCAATTATCATCATTTAATATAGATGTAAAAATTTTTAATATTTTCAGAGCATCAGAAGTCAACAGTTATGGTGTTATGTAGAGAACGTGATCCTGGATTTGTGAACAGTCTTTTTGCATCGCTTAAAGCACGATTTTCTGGAGCAGATTTTGGATTTGCTTTCTTCCTCAATAAAAGTAATATTTTTGCTCAATTAAAAAAAAAAAAGATCATTACTTTAATATTTACTATTTTATTGTTTCTTTTCCTTTTGTAATTCATATTCTTTTCTGTCCCATTGATCTTTTTTTTTTGTGTGTGTAACATTTCTTTTTTAATATTCATTTATTATTTACTTTTATGGTTTATTTTTTTCTAGAAAATATACTATTTATTGTAGTAAAAAAAAAAGATTTTCTAGAAAATCCGAATCATCAGGAAGTAATTTTGGAAAATTCGATGAAGGTATGTATAGATTACTTCCCTTTAGTAGCAATTTATTTTTGTTTAAAGCTTAACTACCTGATATCATTCATTATAAAGAATATACTTATATCTATTCATATATTTATTGTAGTAAATATTTGATGGTTTTTTTTTTCTTTTTTTATTTACAGAATAAACTATGCAATGTTATTATTGTACCGTGTGGTTTGGATGTAGTTGAAATTGACGTTGGATATGTGGATTCAATAATTTGTATGGATGAAGGGTTTGTATTTTTAGTTAGTTCTTGGCAATAATCGATGAGATACACCAACTTCGTGATTTTCACTCGAAATACGCCAATATAATCATATTTCCTTAGATGTCTGAGCAACTCATGTTCCATGGATCTGATAGGTCATTTATTAAATTAAATTGATGTGATCATTTATTGTTTAGCCTATGTGCACTTCGTTATACGGGAACAATCAAAGTACGATTAGAAGGAAATCTTTCTGCACTCTGTTCTTCAGGATATGAAATGGTATGAATTAAGTATGATATCAAACAGTCATTAAACATTTCAAATATTATAAGTTGATGTTTTAATTAGAAATAGATTAATATCAGCAGAAAATTTTGATGGATTTGCATAAAAAGCAAAAATATACTTAGTTTATTACTATTACTACTAATATAAGCTGAATTAGAAATTATGAATGGTAATATAATTTACGGATCACATTTCAGAATATCTGTAGTTTTTTGACAGTTGATGGAACCGTTGATTGCGTACAAGCGGATCACATCAAAGGCTTACAGCTATGTGACGATGTTTTGCCAATGTTACCATTTGATGTCATACCTGAAATTGTGGAATATTGGGCTCAGAATGTTGACGATAGGTTTGATTGATTTCTCACTAAACGAAATTCATTAACTAAATTCACTGTTAACATTATAACTATTACAGTGGTCTGACGATGGTTCAACGCTTGGATTTTCATGAAAGGCTTACTTCTAGTTGTCCATTGGACAAATTAAATTTGATTGAGGTTTTGTTTTTATTTCAATTTTTATTGATAAATGGCAAGCATCAGTTTTGCATTCAGATAATCACTGAATAATACTTTCCTTTTTTGAGTAAAATGGATCAATGAAGTAAATAAAATATAACAGTACAAAATTTTGTTTTTATTAAATTTCTATTATTCGATATTTAAGTCTTTCTTCAGAACAGACGTAGTTTATTGAATCACTGTGTGAAGGAAACGTTTATGTGGCAAGATCGTTTACAACGCTTCACATTACTTGGCCATAGCATTAGCTCTTCTAATTTGACAAATATATTCGGTAGAGATCCGGAAATTTTAGCGGAACAAGTTTTAAGGTATGGTTTAAAATGTAATTTGTTACAGTATATTTTTCTAGTATAATATATATTTTAATGTAATTATATTGTTTTTTTTTTCTACACCAATTTTTCTAATTATTATTTGCTTACAGATTACAAAATAGGCAAAGGTTGAAATGGATGGACGAAGATTCACAATCATCGAAACCTGATGATGATACAAAATTAATGGAATTACATTTGAAAGATAATAAAAATTCAAAAATAGAATGCTGTGAGAAGCCATTAAATCAGAAACGATTAGCAAAAGTATGATTATTTTTTTCTAAACAAAAATTTCACAAATTTTCAGAAACATTATCTTGCAGTATGAATTTCTTGCAATAACTATTAAGTATTACTTACCATGAGCTGTAATATAGAGTAAATAAAATTGCAGGTGTCATCCAGTAAATGTGTCCCAACAAAAGTACCACGCTTAAATCGTATCGATTCAGCTAGTTTTACACTTTTAAACATGTTAAAAACAGAGGTAGAATTATTCAACTTATTTTGATCATCATTTTTTTTTCTGTCATTTACAAATGAGATAAAAGTAATTTCATTATATCTAAGAGATATTAATAGAAAGGTTGATTTGATCATTGTAGAATTATTTGAGAAGCTTATTGCAAAGCAGTTTTTAGATTTGTTAGGCTTTTTTTTTCACTTATTCAACTAGACAGATGTTAACAACAATTTCTTCAGCTATGGCTCTCTAACACTATTCTATTTTTTTCTAATTTTCGCAAATTTATTTATTTGTTTTAGTTAACAGCAAAAGATTTTGTTAATCGCGTGAAAGAACATACAGGATATCGTGAACGACAGGAACGGATAAGTGAAATTATCCAAAAATTGAATAATTTGATAAGATTATAATAAAAAGTTTTGATACTGCACTATAAGTGGTTCAACCAAAATGTTGGAATTCGTAATTTGTAACATTATTGAGAGCCATGTCATATGAATATACTGAAATTTTTTTACTACTGTAACTTTCTATATATTCTTGTTTATGCGATACAATAGTATCGAGAAAGATATCTATCAAATAATTCAAAATTTGATATGTAAGACATACGTATTCTATGACGATGTAATGCTGTTCTGTTATGAATTTCAGAATCTTTTTCGTCCAAAATAGTTTTTTTAGAAAAAAAAGCAAAGCCTAGAAAAATTAAATAATCATAATTCACGCTGAAGCCAATTGTTAACTGTCATGACAGTGTTAAGAAGTCGTATGAATTATGTGTAAGAAAAGAAAAGTAAAAGTGATAAAGAAAGACAAAAGTAGTATAAATTACTTGTAAATTGTACCAATGGAATGCAAACGAGTAAAAGAATAAAAATTTTTAATAATTATTCAAAGAAGTAGAAAATCTCTCTCTCAAAAATCTCCCTCTGAAATCTCCTCTTCCAAACATCATTTTACTATTTTAGTTGCTTGTATATTTTGAAAGATAGAAAGATTTCTTTTTTTTTTTGTTAGGCTTAAAATTTAAAACTCGTTAATATTGGACTTTAGGCTTATAGAACAACTTTTTGATATTAAATTTTTTTCATCAGAATAATCACTTAATTTTTAGTTTAAATGTAAAATGGAACTTTTTTTTCGTGCAGTTTATCACACCGTCGTTTCTGTTGTACAAAACCATTTCATTTTTAATGTTTGACAAAAGATTTAACAAAAATTTTTCGCAACAGATGCCAGAAAAACCGATATAGTTATACTACAAAATTTTGATGGAAGCAAGCTAAGCCAATCATCTTATACTCTGATTATTTCAGTGAGACAGGATCAATAGCAAAGAATGTCATACAGTGATTATTTCCTTGTTTTTAAAGTTTCAGAAATATTTACTAACATTTCAATAGCTACATGATTTATGAGAATCTTTCATAGCGTGATATATTATTCTATTTATAGGAAATTGTGTATTTAGTCAGAATAACCAATTCATTTTGATTTAAACATAGATTGGAATACTTTAAGTAATCGAAGAACATTACAAACCCAATAGGACAATTAAATATAACAATGTCTAAATTATTCACAAAGATAGAGAGATAAAGTATAACATTCCTGGGAAGCTTATTAAAAAATATCAATTGTTTTCAAGAAATTAATTAATCAAATTATTAAAAATTACAAGTAAGTAATAGTGTTTACAAAGTTAGTGTTACCCTCAAATGGGCTTAAGCATAAGATTTTCTATTAATAATATATCACAGATGTAACAGATTCCCATAAATCATACATAGCTGATACAATTTGATTTTTTTTTTTATTTTGAAACCTTAAAAACAAGCAAATAAATCAATCACCATGCAACATTTTGCAGTTCATCTTGTCTTATCGAAATAATCAAAGCACAATAAGATAATTTGGCTTAGGGCAAATAATTTTGCAGTACAATTTTTCCGACTGGGACTTGGCGATGAAATTAGTATACTTATAGCCAATCTGAATGGTATGATACTGTTCTAGTGGACCTTTTTAAGTAAAATTTTATAGCTTACATCAACAATTTGTTCAGGCTGCTTTTTTTTTCACATTTTAGATTAATACTGGAAGTAAAGATTTGTCCTCTATAGTTAATCCAGGGTTTATTCCAACAGATTCCAAAAAAATAAGAAGGAAAAAAAAGTTAATTGAAGGAAAATTACTAGATATTATTTAATCAAGATAGGCAAAGTTTCATTTAATTTTTGTTGACTTGCTTGTTAAATAATACTACTAATTAATTCCTTTATAATTTCATTGGTACCGAAATTACCAAAACAGATTATAAATTTTACAATTCTTTATAAAACAAGAATTGGTATTCGTTTAAAAATTAAAGATAAAAAAGGTGAAGAATAAAGAGCAAAAAAATAAAAAAAAGTGAAGTGAATTTCGAAAATTAAAAGAAGCCAATGGTATAATTTCTTTCTATTTTATCTATAAAACAAAAATTGCTTATTGCTCGATTTTACGATCATTCGAACTAGAGTTTTTCTTAACAAAAGTGGGGCTGAGCCGGGGATTGATCCCGGGACCTCTCGCACCCTAAGCGAGAATCATACCACTAGACCACTCAGCCGTGTCCCTTTGTTTCCATCTTATTATAATTCCATTTCAAAAATACTTGCAAGTTGTTGAAAATTCATGTTACGTATGACATCTAGGAATGATTACACGTTACATTACATTGTTACGTGTATCACATTTGTTGACAATATATCATCTTACGTACGTACAACTGTCTATTGTTTAAATCAATCAATTGCAGTTCTATGATATTTGCTTGCTTTTCTTATCATCCTGTAGGGATTCCTGCAAGCTTCATTAAATTAGTTGTTTGTACAAATTACTAAAAAGTAAAAAGGTCCCGGACGATTCCTTTTCATAAGCAAACATCCGCTTAATTACACTTTTTTCAATGAATTGATTTCCTAATTAATTAATTTCATTATAACGCTGCAGTCTTTTACCATCTGCATTATTAACTCCCTTATCAATAATTTAAATCGAATAAGTATCACATATTCATTCTATCGTACAGATTAATTACTCACCTTTTATAATATTCACTGACAACAATGCTACTTTCTATAAGATGGTCAGCAAAATGTTTATCTTTATTAACTTTCAAGTTAGCAAAATAAACATTATGAGTAAATCAAACGGAACAAAAAGTACTACCTGCATTTTTAAGGATCTTAATCGATGAACAAAATTCTAAGCGTGGAAAAATCGTGGAAAAATCCCGGGGAAGATTACGTAACACAAAACTGCTGTCATCAAATTTTGCATCTTTACTCTACCATTACTAAAATCAATGCTAGAATACACTTTCAGGACTGATTTTGAAAGATTTCGACAGGCTGCCGAAATTTGTTGAAACCAAAGCACCTAAAAGGATGTTAAGGTTCAGTAGATTTCATGTCAAACTTCATAGTTTAACTTCGAAGCTTGTCTATCTAGTCATAATGCATTCTTCGATCATTTTGTTCTTTACATATCTTTATATACCATTTTTTATAGCACCCGTCAAGCCATAGTACCACAGAAGTTCAGAATTTGAAAATTCATTGAGGACAAAATATCAAACAAAAGGAAATCATTGAACAACATAAATGAATTAACAAGGAAATAGAAAATTGACCCATTTGTCACCGGTCTATTTAAATTTTGATGGACAAACATAATTCAATAGACAGGCAACAGATAGTAAAAAATCTCTGAGGTGGTAAAAAATCCGTTTGCATCAGTTATTATGTTATCAAAGTCTTTCGTACCAAGATAGCCTATAGTCATTTTCCTATTTTTTGCAAAAACAAAACTACACACTTTTTACCACCGTAATAAAATGGAATAGTATTATAACCTTCTTTAATAAACTCAGCGAAATCCTTAAATAACTATTATTACAGAAAATTTATTTCCTGAAAATCAAAAATCTATGAGATTCATTTGTTATAAATACGGACTAGTGTAATGAGGAATGAATCGGTTAGAATAGAAATCTTTAAAATCTTTTTAAAAAAAAAAGAATAAAGGATTTTTGCTTTAATGCAAATTCTTTTCTCCAAAAATTTTCAGGATAAATAATTAATCAAATTCTATCACTTCTACTAATCAGACGTCATTGAAATTCGTTTTGCATTATGCATCAAGTATTCACATGCGTTATCACATCGAACTAACTTTGTAAAAATTAGAAAATCTAAGAGTTTTTTCGTTATATTCCGCCTTTTATCACAGCAACAATCACTTATTTCCTATTTTCAACCATTTCTATAGATACAAACATTAGACTAAGTTAGTAAAAGAAATAGGTGGAATGTCGTACAGACTCCAAATCAAGCATCCCTTGCCGAACTTTCGGTGTAAATGTTTTTCGCAGATCTTGGAATTGTTCGGTCAACATAACACTACGTAACCAGCTCGGCAAATATTTCTGACGGAAAAACTGAAAAACCAGAAAACAAACCATATTTGTAATTGAAATAAAAAGAAAAAGAAAAAAAACAGAATAAACTATAGGAAGAACAAATAGTGCATCACTTCAAGTCTCACCTCTGCGCATTGTTTGACCAGCGGCTCATTGTGCAATTGCACAAATTGTTCCCGACATATCTTATTCATCTCGTCCACCTCACAAGCATGGGTCCAATAGCAGTCATGCACCGCTGCAAACGTAATACCCAATCGTCGACAATACAGAGCAGTTAACATCATATGAGTTGAATCTAGCGAATGCACAAAATTTGGAGGAAATGCGTTTATCTGCAAAAATTTGTGAGGAAAGATGAGTCTTTCTACAAATACTCCACTTCCGCTTTTGTTCAAACATTTTCCTTGCTTGTAATGCAATTATTCAAGCGCATAATCATACGATTATAATACTGAATGTCTCACTACTTTTTTTTAGAAAGACACGAACAAATATATGTTGAACTGAAGCGATAAACAGACCTGTTTAATTGATTTAGGCAATCGATAAACTTTATTTTCTTCCATTTCGGTCTCTAAATAGGGCTGATAAACAGGTAAACCAAGAGGTGTAATCCATTCCACTGTCTGCATTAGTTTTACAATTGCTTCCGCGCAATCTCGAAACCAATCTTTCATTTTCCTGAACTGAGAATGTAAAACATAACTAAAATACCATTTTATTTATAATGTAGTGAGAAATGAGAAAAAATGAATGAGAAAACAATCACATGCAGAATAGTACTAAGTGAAAATATCTTACATTGAACTAGTAAAAGCGTCGCTTAAACTTCGAAATGTCCTATCTGCTAAATAGGTTGCGAACTTTAAGCGCTGAAAAAACAACATAAATAGAATCAAACATTTGTTCCAAAAAAGAAAAAAGTAGCAAGACAATAAACTGTAGCAAATTTTATTTTTTTTTAAAAAAGCTAAATACATGAAACGATGCTTTGCAGCATGTCATTTTCAACTGAAGAATAAGCTAATATATAAAATACTTCTTTTGAATCTATTCCGAGCGCTTTCAACTGTCTTTCGATTTGTCTTCGTGCTCCATTCATTGTTACGCCATAAACAGTAGTCATTACTGTTTGTTTTATCACCTAAACAAAATCATTATGAAACTTACTCCCACACATAAGTCTGTTAAGTTGTAGTAAATTCTAGGAACTTTACACACCTTTCTGGAAACAGGATCTGGCATAACGTCACGTAAAGATAAGGCTAATTTGTGAGCTTCAGCATCAGAACTGTGCTCATCCTCTAAACGTTTCTGTTCTACCCTGAAATTCATTTAAAATTAACCATCACATTGATAAATGTGGACTGAAATTGCTCAACAATGAAAATGGCATACCTAAGAGCAACACTAGAATAAACATCAGATGGCTTTTCGGCCGGTACTAAGTTGACCTCCTTCCCACCTTCTTGATCTCTACCTAATGCTGCATAATGTTGCAAACCATTGCACGAACCATCCTGATAAATTGGCAAGTGACTAATGAAAGTCGTCGGATCACCTGCAAAGTATAAACATGAATGAACAACTTGAAATTTCTAACAAAATAGTGATGAATCTACAAATGTGAAGATATTCAGATCGAGAATTAGTGGGAGACGTCAAGAGATAGTTTGGAAAATAATATACTTTCCGCAAATTATTTTCTATCCATAACGGATTAACATCAGGTAAGCTCAAAGACTAATACGTGAGACAACTCAGGTTATGGTTCACTTACAATGTTCCCATTGCAAAAAACCAACTGTAAAATAGTAGGTATAATCATTATGATCCAGCAAAAACTTATCACTTGCAAAAAATCAACTATAAAAGAGGTAAATTAAAAAAAGGATAGCATGGAAGACTTAGATGGAGAATAACGAATGAAGCACTCATGAACATACGACAGTTCACATGAGCATAGTAAATCTATTTAAAAGATAATATTTAATGCATATGTTTTGGACAACCCAAACTTACATCCAGCGTCCATTTCAGCATAATAGAACACTGAAAGGAATAATAGGTATAGAGATTAGATTCCAGTAAAAAACTTACCACTTTGTAAAGCATTTCTAATTTCCATACAAGCAGATAAAGTCTGCCACGGTTCCTCCGATTTTGTCCACCATAATTCACCTAAACGGCATCACAGATCAAATTTCCAACTTTGAAAAAAATGAGAAATATATCACCAATGCTACAATTACCTGTTAAAGGACTGTTCGCACTTTCCAACATTTTCGGCAACATTTCATCGGCATATGCCGCTCGAGTGGAATTCGATTCCTTTTTTAAAATACCTGTCAAATTTATGCAATGAAGTTTCAGCCATCGCAAACCATCGTCACCTAATGGTCGACCTAAAGTTTAATAATTTTTATTATCTACACTCGTTTTTATTATGTGATAAAGGGCTGTTTCACTTTCCAACATTTTCATTTTTTTTATATAACACATACTACTTGTTCTCTTGTTTAATCGAGGCCATATTCGTTATAGATAATATAACCTTGTCAAAAAAACCTACCTTCCGCAAAGACTAACAGTGAACGATTTAAATCGTCTCCCATATGATTCAAGTATGGACTTATCGGATACACACGTCCCCGAAAATCCATACTATGCGGAAAGAAAAGAATACTTCCTTTAAAGTGGCTTGCCATTGTCAAGCGATAAAGCAACCAGCACCATAACGAATTTAATTCGTTTCTGAAAGTTAATAACAATCTTGGTATCTCCGTCTTTTCTTTTGAAACTTGCTCCCGTCCTATCTGGATTCTAGCTGATTTTGCACATCCAAAAAACAGAGAAATGGATTTTAAAACTGTCAGTGTAACTAAGTGATACAGTGTAACTTAGGAGGATCACTTAGGTAAACTAGAAAAGGACATATAACTATACAAAGTCCGGCTTCAATTTTCGAAATTAAAATTTCTTCCGATTAGATGAAATTTTTGGATAACTGTAGCATTTTCTAAATAAGAAAAAATGCTTCATATTTCATTTTTGAACACTCTCGCCTTTTTTTTAATGCTTCATATTTCGTTTTTGAGTACTCTCGCCATTCTTTTATCGGTAATTCATCCATTTCCACATCCCCGAATCTGGCTATATAATCCGGTATCGAAACTCGGCTTGGATGCATTGGTATCGATAATTTTTCCAAAAATTCCTCCTCTGCTTCCGTTTGCGCCATTTCAAAAACCTGAAATCTAGAACAGACTGCAAAAGAATATTAGAATATAAAGCATCTCGACAGCGAAAAAAAGAGATATGCATCAGCTAAAATCAGAAAAGTCTTACCTTGAGAACCACATCAAGAACAGGCCCATTTATTTTCCACGGCGTAACACCCAAATCATTCAGTGCATCGAAAACCGGTCGAGCTTGTTTGCTGGAATAGTTTTTAGACAACTGATATTAACTAATATTTAAAATACGATTCGAAAATTTATGAAATACATTAAAAGCTTACTTACCGTGACTTCAAACGTTTCTTCATCTCATAATTCACATTGATCTCTGGATAATCGGGATGCGATCTTAACACATTGAAAGAAGACCCATAATATGGCCCACCTTCTCCAGAATCCAACCATGGCCGAGGAGGTACCTGTTGTGAATTAAACGCTTTGAAAAGCATACAGAATAAAAAAAAACTTGAAAAGGAATTAACCGGGTTAAAAGAAAAGATAACACTCTTCTCTACTGTTATTAAGGCAAAGACCAAAGTCACGCTCTATTTCTTAATCTTTTTCCCAATGAAAAATTGCATTTTCTGAAAATCTAAAAAAAGGAAGGGATGGGTGAAAAACACCAAAAAATTGAAAAGAGCCGTTGAATGCCTGGCAAAATACACTGTTCGTTAATTATTTATTAATTATTTAGTTAATTATTTTAGCCTAGAATAAAGGTTGGAAAAATATTCTAATAAATTTATGTGAATTAAAATATGTAAATTATTCCATTTGCATGACATGAGATCATGAGACTAGTGAAAAAGAATTTTTAAAAGAGAACTAACTTCCATAGGCAACAAATCAGTGGGAAAAACCATCCATTCAAATTGATGCTTGCTCACAATTTCCATCATTGCGCTACATATTTTTATCATTTTTGTTACATTTAAAACATCGCCATCAAAAGAAGCTTCTTCATTAACAACGTCTTTACAAGAGAATATTGGAATGCACATAGTGTTTCCACGATTATCTACAAAATGATACTATATTTCGACAACAAAATTAATGATTTTTTTCCGCATTCTGTTCCTTTTTTGTTTTTAATTACATTTCGAAAATATTTCACATACCAGCTCTGGTAGGTATTTTGCATGCTTCCAAAACGATAGATGATAAAAACAAGCCAAGCTGTTCACGTATTCCGGATCCAAAATTAGCACACGGTAGTTTCAGCTGAGGATTTATGTGCATCCGAGAGGCGCAATGCATCCACCATTCACGTACAGTGTGCTGTCGTGAAACTTCTTCATCCAGAAAGTATTTAACGTAATCACAAAAAATTTCGTCTTGCATCTACAATTAGTATAATCAGTAAAATCCATAGACAGAAAAATCTAGCTCAACTGCCATAACAAACAACATACATTTTTACCTTAGTTACGGTTTTTGATACTTTTTGCACAAACATTTGGCCAATAACGTTCAGAATTGGATTTGCTAAACTGTAGCGAAATGTAGCTGCAGGAATCAATTTTTCACCTTGGGCACATATTGACATAATCGTTGACAGCATAAGTGAGGTACAAATTCTCAAATCCACAACGCTCATGAAATCCTTCACTGCAAATATTACTATGCATAAAATATCAAGGAAAACCACCTCCAAATGCAGCTACGAATAACAAATTATATACTTACAAGGATATTGGCGTAATTCTTTCACACCTAACGTCAAACATTCCAATATATTTCTGTACCAATTCCACTTTTTAATTAAACCTTCCACCGGAATTTCATTCGATTTTCGATTGAAATTTCTTATAAATAAATAACGATCAGCTTCTCTTTGTAACTGCTCAGCAAATTTTGTTGCGTAGTGATCCTTAAACAACAATTTATCGCACCAAGGAAAAATATCGATCAATGTTTTACTTTGACTGAAGAAAAAAGAAAGAAAGAAAACCTCTGCAAAAGAAATATTAGAATATGGTGAACCATGGTATTCGTCCTTCGAAGCAGGCTTATGCAAATCACTGACAAGTTTAAGCTCCTGAAAAAAATCATCTCTACAAACTTCGACTCCTAATCATAATAAAAGACCACTACTATCTAAAAACGAGATTTTGCTATATTTTTTCAACTCCAGATATTTCATCGCGAAAACTTCAAGTCTTTTACCTTATCATATGGCCATTCTTTCTCTTCATCTCGGTAGACGACATTCTTCCCAAAAAGCTCGCGCTCTCGAAAACGGATTACCACTTGATCTTCATCAGTAAATAAAAATCGATTGTAAAACCGTGGTAAGGAACCTAATCCAGCCTGAATACATCGTGATAGATATTTCAAAACTCTGCATTTCGCTTAAATCATGATCATGCTCTAGCATTACATATTTAACTCAATATATTCCTCAAAAGACCAACCTGGGAAGTTAATTTACGCCTTAATTCAATATGCACATCATCGATATCATTCGAATTTCCATCAATTGTTCGAATTCCAATCCATCTTTCAAAACGATCCAAAAGAAGTATCCAGGCTGCTTTTGTATCATCTCCTTGTATTGGCATTTGCTCCATTAAATTTGCTAATGAGAAAAACAGCTGCACAGATTCCCGTGAGTTCGCTAATAATTGATTTCGCGAATATTGACTATACTGACGAGCAACCAACAGTAATGCAACACTAAAGATCTGAAAAAAAAAAAAAAAGAGAAAAGATACGGAACTTTAAATATTATTAGGAATACTCGAGGAAACCGAAGTGTTACACAGATGGAAACGATACCTCATCATCTTCCCGATCCGCAAGTGATTTTTCACTGAGAGAGTCGAGATAAGCATGCGTGTACGCAACCAAATTTCTGTAATCATCTTTGAGCGCATACCTACAATCGGAACAATAATAACATTGAATGTACTGCACAAACATAGAACATTGTAACAGAAATATGGAATGCAATATTACTTCAGCCATATATACTTCATTTAAAAAGAAAAAAAAAATGGAAAAAAGAATTTTAAAAAATGATTTTATTTTTTTTATTTTAGAGTAGTGATAGTTCTTGTGTGGAAATAATTTACGAGTTCACATTAGCAAATTTAGCTAACTTTCATGCTATAATGTTCACAATAATTTAGATATACGTGCATGTATTATACAATAATAGAAAATATTTACCGAATTAAATTACATTGCGCTGTGTTTCGTTTCACCACTTCACCGTATCGTTTATATTCATTTTTCAGCTCCTTTGCAAGGACTACTTTTGTACGTTCTTGCCATGCTATTTTCTTTTTTGCAACTTTTTCCTTTCTCGCTGCTTTTGCAATTGATACAGTAGCTAAAGAAAAAAAAATAAATGAAATAAAAAAATTTTACCGTAATGATATTTTACTAGTCATATCTATCATTTTGGCATGTTGAACTAATAATGATTATCGCATTGTAAAATTCACTAGACAGTGGTTATTATTATCAACGAGATGTTATTATAAATAAACTGCATTCTAGTCACTTATTCAGGATTACGAGTAAACATTTCTGGATGAAATAATTCATTTAATGATTACGAATTATATTTATATTTTATGCACTCTTTGCATTCAAAACAAAAAGTTCTAAGAAAATTGAAGTAAAATTATAAAATTCTAAATGGCAATTAATGAGATTGTATAAATTCTAACATTGTTTTAGACAATATCTTATAATTTCAAAATATCTAAATAAGATGATATATCTGTAAGAGTGTTACAGATAAAATTTCAAATATTGAGGAAAAAGAATATCACCAGTGGATTTCCGGTATTCAGTCGTATGATACTTTGCTTTCTGAATCGATTTTATCAACCATTCGAATTGTTTCAGTATATGGAGATGTTTCATTTGAAAGTTGAAAATCAGTTCTATTTTTTACACTATTTCTACCAAACAAATTTGCCGAGAAATCCCAGTTCCCGAGATGTGATTCACCGAGATTGACTAGCTAATCAACAAATACTCCAGAGATACCGTGCTATTTTTTGGGTACAAATAGCATATCTCCTCTCATTTACTCAATCTCCGCTATAAGCAATTCTATTTTTCGCTTTCGCTTTCTCTTATTTCCCATCCAACATAGCAGTTACAATAACTTCTGAATACTCTCACTATTTTTCTGTTACTTTTCTTTTCCCTTTAGTTATTTTTCTCTTATTGCTTAGTCATCTAACGTCTCTCAAAATAACTTGATCATTCTTTATCTCAATAACCTCCTTCCTCATCCATTTCTATACTATTTCTTACTTTCTCTCAACTTTACACTCAAAATTGCAATAGTGCATTTTATGCGGGAGATTATGATTGTTTGTGCATTTTAAATTTCAAATTTAAATTTTTATCAAGTTTCAATTTTTTTCAAATTTCAAATCGTTCATTATCGTTGTTGTAAATTCTCCTGCAAATGGCAAACTTTGACAATCCAGGATTATTCTATCAGGTTAGTTGATAATTCTTACTCTATATTTGTGTCAAAATAGACCAATACTATTATACAGTCGGATACGACTAGAATTGTAAATTGTTCTACAGTTAAATTGTCAAATGACAAAAGCCTTGACAATCCAGGATTGTTCTATCAGATTAGTAACCATCGGCCCAAATAGATCAGATACTATTGTCGTAAATTGTTCTGTTGTTAGATATGCTTTGACAACCTGGAATTATTCTATCAGGTCAGTTGATAATTCTGCTATAAATATGGTATATGTGTTACTTCAGCAGAGCATTTCAACAAAATAATTAGAATGATTGTTGCAATTTGTTTTATAGGAACGATTTTTTGCCGCAAATGATGATGTACATGATGAAGGACGTGAGTTAATTGCTGAGCATAAGGAAACTGTTGAGTTATTCCGAAATTTTATTCGTGAATACAATGTTGGTGGATTTGGTCTTGTTTATAGGTAATCGTCAAATTTCTCTTTTTTTTTGTTTTTAGAAAAAATTTCAAAAATAGTGTTGAAATTAATTTTGCAGTATTTTTATTTTTGATTTCAAAAAATTTCAATTAATTTAATTAATTTATCCAATGCGGATAAATTAATTAAATTAATTTTTTGATTGGAATAAATAAAGAATTGCAGAGATCAGCTGAAAAGAAATTGTAGTCTTGGAAAACATCATGTAGAAATATCAATGGATGACTTGAAGGGTTTCAGTGAATCATTAGCTAATAAAATGCATCAGTATCCTGCACGACTTCTCACTGCTGTATGATTTTCAGATTTTTCGTACTTCTTTAATTGATGTGAGTGACATTTTTTGTGCACTTTGTTACATGATCCATGATACTTTCTTACAGCTTGAGGAAGCGGCTAAACTTGTTGCTGATGAAGTAATGCGAGGTGTAGATGATGTAGCTGAAATTCATGACATACAAGTGACACTTCGTACCGATAAGCTTGCACATAGTATCCGACAGTTGAAAGTTGGTTTGAAAACTGCAAATAGTTTCTTTTCTTGTAAATAACTGTGGAAGGAGTTCACTCATCTAGGCTTTCTCTTTGTAGAGTGGCCAAGTATCTCATTTGGTTAAAATATCCGGAATTATTGTCGCTGCATCACAAGTAAGAGCAAAAGCTACTCGCATTTCGATTCAGTGTCGAACATGCCGGCATACCGTAACCAATCTTGAATTGAAGCCTGGACTTGATGGTTTCACATTACCACGCAGTTGTGGAGCGTAATATTTAGTCTTATTTCTTTCAATGAGATATTTTTGCTTGTTTTTCATAGATGAAATAAGGAGATTTCAGTCTCACATTATGAAAAATTTACTGCTTTTTGCAGTTAAAAAGAATTTTTCAGTACTTTTAATAATTTCTTCCAGCAATCAAACTACACAACTGCAACGATGTCCCATTGATCCATATCATATTATGCCCGACAAATGCCATTGCATTGATTATCAAACATTGAAGCTTCAGGAGAATCCTGAGGATGTACCTCATGGTGAAATGCCTCGTCATATGCAACTTTACTGTGATCGGTTAGTTCATGTAGATATTTCAGTTGTTAAGAATTCAAGCGAGAGTACATTTCTCAGAAATCGATACTGCTTCCCTTCAGTTCTAAGTTAAAATTTCTTCTGCAGAGAAGAAGTAGTAATATTACTTAAAGTAAGCAAATTTAGCGCTTATAAGTTTTGCGTTTTCGAAAAACTCATCTAATAATGCATTTTTATTGGTTTACAGCTATTTAACAGATCGTGTTGCACCAGGAAACCGCGTTATGATTGTCGGTGTGTATTCTATCAAGAGAATGTTCCAGAAGCAGGTAAAAAAAATCATTCAAGCTTATTCATAATTAAAAAAAATGAAACCAGGTTTTTTTGTTCTCACTCATTTTTTCGATTTTTCAGAAAACAGATAAAACGCTGTCAGGCATCCGTGCACCGTACATTCGCGTGCTCGGAATCCATACACAAACAAGTGGCCCAGGACGTGTTGAGCAGCGGCAGTTCACAGCTGAGGAAGAGAAAATATTCAAGTATTTTGCTGCTTTATGGATTTAAGATTAATCGTTGATTTGCAAAATGAAATAAAGCGATGTGACTGTTCCAGGGATTTGTCCAAGAAACCGAATATATATGATTTAATCTCTCAGAGTATTGCTCCATCGATTTTTGGTGCAGAAGATATAAAGAAATCAATTTCCTGCTTGCTATTCGGTGGTTCGCGCAAAAGGTTCTCATTAATCCATTATATTTTTGTAAAATTCTTAATTTATTTTTAATTACATTATATTTAGACTGCCTGATGGATTAACTCGACGTGGTGACATCAATATTTTATTGCTAGGAGACCCTGGTACTGCAAAAAGTCAGCTGTTGAAATTCGTAGAGAAGGTGCTTTTTTCTTTCTTTAATGTAACATTTTGGAATTATCTGTTATTCATTTGCATTATTATTGAAATGATATTCTAAAAAATTAGAAAGTTTTTGAATTTAGTTAATTTGTGCTTTATTAAGGTTTCACCGATTGCCGTCTATACATCAGGTAAAGGTAGCAGTGCTGCTGGATTGACTGCCTCTGTAAATCGCGATCCACAATCGGTATTTATCTTTGTTGTTATCCAGAAACCTTTTTTTGCTATGCGAAAAAATCGTCTGCTTGTAATTGTTTTTATATATCAAGCTTTAGCGATCATTTATAATGGAAGGTGGTGCAATGGTACTTGCGGATGGTGGCATCGTTTGTATCGATGAATTCGATAAAATGAGAGAAGATGATCGTGTGGCTATCCATGAAGCGATGGAACAGCAAACAATCAGTATTGCCAAAGTATTAATTACGATCATTTTTTTATGAATAAAGAGCAACTGTAAAAGACGGTTCTTGTTATAGGCAGGCATCACTACCACACTTAATTCACGTTGCTCTGTGTTAGCAGCAGCAAATTCAGTATATGGTAGGTGGGATGATTCAAAAGGTGATGAGAATATCGATTTCATGCCAACAATATTGTCACGATTTGATATGATTTTTATTGTCAAAGATACTCACAGCGTCGCGCATGATGTGGTAAGATTTTATTTTCAACTGAAAATAGTTAGCTTCACTTTTTTCTTTAGATTAGCTTCATATTAGCTTCGCTAATGTAATGCCTCAGATCAGTTACTTTGTGCGTTGTGGTCAAAAATGCGCAACGTTGCTTCTTTAGCAAACTAAGTCTGCTTCAAATTGCGCAATTATGAACGTGATCATGCCAATTTCTTTGTCATTATTCAACATCTAGAATTTTATTTCCAATTTATTGTAAGTTTCTAAATAATCCGATTTGTTCAGAAAAATAAATCCTTTTTACTTTTATGTGATACAATTCATATTGCAGACATTAGCTAAGCATGTGATTTCGGTACACGTAAATGCCTCCAGTAATCATCTGCCAGAAACTGCTGTTGAAGGAGAGTTGTCGTTAGAGCTCTTGAAAAAGTTTGTTTTGTTTCTTTCTTTTTTCTTTAGATTGTTATTTTTTTCTTTCGATAGGGTCAAGTTATTCATGCACTCATTCAGGTATATTGCATATTGTCGTTCTACATATTCGCCGCGACTTTCAGCTACTGCAAGTCAAAAGCTTATTCATAATTATGTCCGACTTCGCAATCCTGTAATAAATACTGACCGCAAATGTAGGTTGTTTGAAGTTATTTTGTTATTAAAATATATATATATTTCATTCACTGCACGAAATAGGTATAAAGTAAAATTTTCAGCTCAATCTGCTATCCCAATAACTGTACGACAGTTGGAAGCTGTAATACGTATAAGCGAATCACTGGCAAAAATGGAGCTCCTCCCTTTTGCTGCAGAACGTCATGTAGATGAGGCACTTCGCCTCTTTCGAGTTTCCACTATTGAGGCAGCTGCATCTGGGAACTTGATTGGTATATTTCCATTTTGAATTCCAATACAACTGAGTCCGGTAGCTGATACATTTTTGGGATTTTTTTAAAAATTGAATGGTTTTTTAAAAATGCATTTCAAAATTATCTATCCAAATTTGGAACATTCTTCGAACATATAAATAGGTCGCGTTTGGACGAATGATATTTTATCATAAACTGCAGAAGTTCGTTTCTTCTTTCCTGTATATAAGAGATGATTTTCTAATTTATTTTATATTAAAAAGCGCTTACACTAGGCATCGAAGGTTTTACCAGCCCTGAAGACCAGGAATCATTTAATCGTATTGAGCGTCAGCTCAAGAAACGATTTGCATTAGGAACTCACGTTTCTGAATACCTTATTGTCCAAGACTTTGTTCGACAAAATTATCCAGAAATGCTTGTTAAGAAGGTATATTTATTGAACTCTGAATTTATGTTAAAATCCTGATGTGTTTTATTATCGTACAAGATAAATTTGACAAGCGGAGTCTATTACACTGATTTTGGTGATTAAGCGAAGGAGTCCGTACTGCATAGATCTTTTTCACTGAATTCAGTTGTAGTTTCTAATTTCTTAAACACACGATTTATCATGTAACAAAGATTTTTTGTTTTCAAAAAATTGCTGCTGTTCATAGTCATCTTCGCTTACAATTTTTCGATTTCTTCTAAAATTCAAAAACGCTTAAAGCTTTTTTAGGTGATTCAGTCATGCATTCGACGTGGTGAACTTCAGTATCGTATGCAGAGAAAAATGCTGTACCGTATTAAATGATTTAATCTGGCATTATATGTTTTTTCCTTTACATGTAATTTACAATAAAATGGCAGATTTCGAGAATGGATGAAATTCTTTCATCAATTTTATCCTAAAATTTTTGCCTCCAGAAAGCTGCACATCTTGTTAGTATTTGTTATTTTTGTGTTTGTAAACACCGAAGAGGAGATCTTCCATAAATGATCTTTCCTATGATTTATAACAGATTAGTTCGCTAAACTTTTGTTGTTCGTTATTGCCTGAAAAATATAGTAAGCGAACGAACTAAGCTAGAATAAACCTTAAAAGTTCTCAAATTTTTGATTTATTTGTGACAATTAGCTGAAACTATAAGTTTAATTTTCAAGATCTGTTTCATCTTAGTATCATTTTCAGTTTCCTTTTTCTTTTTTTTTTTTTTTTTTTTTTTGGGAACACAATCAATTTGGAGTATAATCTAAT
>JARVGP010000748.1:0-31297 GCA_029876185.1 Mansonella ozzardi | reverse complement strand
TTTTTTTTATTTTTTTTTTTTTTTTTATTTTTTTTTTTTTTTTTTTTTTTTTTTTCAATATGAATTATGTGAAATTAATGAACGGAAAATTAATTCAATAATAAATTATCCTTGGTCTGCTTTTATATTATTCTTTTTCAGAAACTATCTGCATCATATTTCAATTTTTTTTCTTTCTTTTTTTTGATCGAAACAAATTGATGAATCAGTTTTAAAAAATCATAATTCAATTTTAAGTTTTATCTTAAAAATTTTTTTTGGAGCATATTATTTACGATGTTTCCTTTTGATTTCTTCTCTAATGATATAATAATTAGCTTTTCAATTTCATTCAAATGTTATTTTTGCATGAAATTTTTCCTTTAATTTTTGTAATAAATTATGCTTGAAATGATTGATTATAATCGCGACATATGCTAATTTCATAATTTAGTTTTAAATTAATTGCCATTCTTGAACTTAGCATTCACGTTTATACGTATTCAAATTGTACATTCACTGAAACCGTACACATATATTGAATTTATGTATGAAATGAATTGATCAAACAGAGCTTTCAAGTTAGTTTCAAAGCCACATTTTTCAAATTATCAAATTACAACAGTTGCAAAATAAGTACATTTTATACTGCTACATACATGATTACTTACTTCTCGTAAAATAAATGCAAAAATTTTTAGGCAAGAAATAGTTATTTGCAATAAAAATTCACTGACAATGCACAAACCGTGTTTATTATGAACAGGTGTTAATGAAATTAAAATAGTTCAGGAGGACTGAAATATATCTGGTACTTAGTTCTCCTAAAGCAAAGAGAAAAGAAGTGAAAGTTATTTTTCCTCTTAAAGAATATATCAAATGTCTTTTTGACTAAAGTTTATTTTTGAATTAACAGGATTTTTTAGATTTGAACCTGGTTTGGTTCATGCTATAAATGAAGAGCTAAAATAATCATTTAGTCCGGGAACGAGTAGGAACCATTAATTTACTGGTTTAATCGGATTGTAACAAGATTTTCTTGATAAATATGAAAGGTTAAAAAAAAAAATTTTCGGATCTAAACAAAAAATTGTTTTCTTTTCAGTCATACAATTGTTAGTAAAAATTCCATTCATTTTACCGGAAATATTTTGCTATGAATTTCTGAACCTCATAATTTCAATCGTCACAACTAAAATGATATAACTTTTATTTATATCTTAATAAACTTTCCCTCTACTCTGCAAATAAGCATAATTTTCGTTGTTATATTTTTAAAAATTTATAATATATATTAAACATAAACAATTTCACTTTTTCTTTCTTTAATTATTAATTTACAGCTAAAAAGACTGAGATCCGTTTTTTTTGATGACTCACACAGTGCCTCTCAATTTTCAATTCGAAATGATTATTCTATTACAAAAATAATACTGAACTTTGAAAAAGTAATCTACAACGAAATATTTGCTCATCTCGTCATGTCATAAATATTTTGTGAAATTCACAAGAATGAAAAATATTTTGGATCAATTTGATCGCATCGTGGTTTTTCCTTCAACTTGCTACTTCTGGCCAACGAAGATTGTCGTAACTTTTTTGAAATTAAATCAAAATGAGCACTGTTACTCGCTACTACTAAAATTATTTCAAAAATACAAAAGAGAAATGATGAGGAAATAATTAATGAAATAATTCATGAAAAATTGTAAAAATATTTGGCAAAATCAAGAAATTGAAAAGCGATCGAAAATAGTTGAAATATAGTCAATTTTCTATTTCAAGTTTTTTTTTTTTCTCTCACTTTCTCATTACTCAAGTTTTATTTCACCATTAAATTAGAATTAATCAATAATTGTGTTCATTGAAAAATAATTTTGAAAATTTTGGTCCATGATTTTCAAAAGTGGGAAACATTGAAAAAGTTCAAAAATTCATTAAATTGTTGTAATTAATCAAAGCCTAATTACTTGTTATTATCATTCATTCAGCGGTTTTGATACGATCATTTAATATCGATATATACAAGATGCATTTTTTTTTGATCCAAAGAAGGAGGGAGGAAAGACATTTTAAATGTCAGTTTGGCTGATGGATATTTATGAGCTAAAAAAAGAAGACAATTAATTTTTTTGATTAGTAACTTGTTAAAGTTATTATTTATGTTTGAACTTATCCACATTTTCTAAATGCAAAAAAAAAAGTCATGGTGAATATACCATATCCATAATAGCTTCATCAGGAATACTCCATTTGTTTCAATGTAAGTACCGGTTTTTCAGGATTCGTTTCATTGAAAATAATGCCCAATTCTGGGAGTACCTCATTCCGTATACGATCACATTCCTATAAATTGATTGATAATGCATTTAGATGCGAGTACATCAATTCCAGATTTGGGCAATAAAAATCAAATCATACCTCATTCATTCGTTCA
Organism: Mansonella ozzardi; assembly: GCA_029876185.1. Classification (NCBI taxonomy): domain Eukaryota; kingdom Metazoa; phylum Nematoda; class Chromadorea; order Rhabditida; family Onchocercidae; genus Mansonella; species Mansonella ozzardi. The sequence goes on along the minus strand of JARVGP010000748.1, from coordinate 28,881 downwards.
TTTGTTAAATTTAATTTACTAATGAAATCATCACACAATTTTCTCTAATGAATTAACATTCCAAATTTGTGAGCAAAGAAAATTCCGGAAAAAGAATCGGAAAATAACCAACTATGCACAGCCAAATAAAATGATTTACAAGCTACCACTGAATCCAAGAATAGGTCAATGAAGAAATAGGAGAAATTTTGCAGTACTTCTACTACATCTTTTAATGCAGTTTTCCGCTGTAAAACATTGGAAGTTTTTTTCTCTATTTTTTCAAGAGAAACCAATATGATACGAAAGTATTCGTATAGATGAAATAATAAGAGAGTGCTAAAGTTTAGTGTAGAATATATTTTCACGAATTAAATATACACAAATAAATAAAGTGAAAACATAATTAGCACTGCATGAAAGTACGAAAAGTGTCTATGTTAATTGATGAGATACTTGAGACTAATAAAATTTCTGAGATAAAACACGTAATGATTGAGGACTTACAGTAACTGTATACACTGTATTTTACTGTACAGTAACTGCAACCATATTAAAAAGTGAAAAAAAAATTTTGCTGTTTTCCGCACTAAAATGTCTTCTCTAATATTATTGCACTTAAATTATTGGAACATCACTTTCTTTATTTTTAGCAGCAAATTATTTATTGATAGAAAGATACTGAAATTTAATTTCATTTATTCAACTTGGCAAGTGTCATAAAAAGCAATGCTCCAGTAAATGCCACAAAAAAAAAAAAGGAAAGTGAAAAAGCATTATTTACCTACCATATTACCAGCGAACAAATGACAGTTGTGAAAATTGGGAGAAAAGAAATTGAATTTAACACATTTGAAAAGAAATCTCAATTTTTAAATGAAGTGAAATTGAAAGAAAAAATGAATTTATTATGCTACTGAAAGAAATAGAAATTAATGAAGCTTCTGAAAAGGATGAAATCTTTTTCTTTATCAACTTAAATCTGTTTTAAAAATTTATACTGTTATCTTGTAATTATCCGTTTAATTCTTTTCTATTTATTTCTTGTTATTTAGACTTTAAAATTGAAAATTAAAATTTTTTTAATTTTAAAATTTTAAAATTTAAAAAAAAACTTTAAAATTTTTTCAAAATTTCACAAAACATTTTAATTCTATATCATTTTTTTTTCTGCCCAATTTTAAAGCTGAAATTGAAATCAAATGAAGTTATGTGATTTGATGAGTACTAAAATTCATTCACTGATTTTACTCAGTTTTCCTGACCAGTATTTAACAAAATCACCTTGATAATATCGTTAACATTCCTTTGCTGAGCCAACTGCAGAATGGTTTCACGGAAGACAGTTAGTGCGCTAACATACGGCATGATTAGTTCACGGGCGCAAATGTTCGATGACATATCTCGACAAATTATTGCTTCACTGAAGGAAACAATATGTTATTATCAGTGAATCAGCTGAGAGCAACACTGCTTATACTTCGAAATTGATAAGAATTTCGATAACGTCCAAAGTTATTTATCACAATGAATAATTTTCATATTCATTAAACAGCATGCCTAAAAGATTTTAATTATTTTTATTTATTCTTTCGCCTTTTTTTTATTCGAGACAAAAAAGAGATAGCAGCACTGTTTCGTTTCAAAAAAAAAGAAAAAATTAACAAGCCTGGATTCAACGGTAAGAAAATTATCAATATCATTGGAAGTAGGACCAAGTACTTTTAATAATGAAGTCGCATGGGCAGCAATATTCCGTAACAATAAACAATTCGGAATTTTATTTTCTTTTTCCTGAAAAAAAAAATTTACAAATTAAGGCTGATAATTTTAATTCATCAGTTTCAAATAACTGCCTGAATTCATCAGGACTTGCTCCATTTTCGATTTAAATTATACTGTAATTGTAATTATAACCATTAGCTGTGTAGCAGAATGGAAATTTAGATTTTCCTGATTGAAATATTAATTGCTAATTTTGTTTTAAATTTTTCATATGAATGTTCCAATAATTTTTTTTTACAATTTCAATTTTGATCATATTCACTTTGGAAATGTTCAGTCTAGGATAAATTTTCATCATATTCGTAGTGAGTGTCACTTTTACCATAGTTTTTGCTTCAAATTACAGAATGAAGAATGGTAGCTACTACATTGTTATTATACTGTAGCAAATAGGAGATGAGTGATTTGAGTTCCCAACTGTCATTCGATTACTATTTTAAGTTCCTTGAAACAGTATCTTTTAAGTTATAATAGCTATTATAAGAGCTTTTTTCTAGGTTTTAAATTTGAATACATATATTGGATAGTTGAGAAACTAGTTTGAACTATTAGAATTTTGTATGCAAAGGCTGATAAATTTCATAAAATAAAATTATTGCTAACCATTTCACTAATATATTTTTTGCCGAGGTCAATTATTTGATAGAATTTTTCAGCAATAATTTTCATATCAATAACATTACGCAATGCTGCATTTACCTCCGATTTTATCTTGAAAAATTCATCCATTAATTGCAGCTCTCTCTTGTCATATTTTTGATTACCCTATAAGATAATTTTAATGCTAATTAATAAAATGAAACTCTGGTGATGATTAAAATCAAAATTTTTAAAACAGAGGAAATAACTGATTCATTGATTCGTTTTTTCCAGTTCCATTTTCTCAAATGAAATTGGAATTGTAACTATCTGACCTGGAAAAAAACATTAGGTCAATAAGTAAGCATTTGATCAATATTACTAAATGCTTGTTAACTTGGACATAAAATTACCTTTCCTGATAAATACAAGCATTATCACTATCAATTTATGGCTTAATAATTCTCTTGTCGCATACTCAATAGAAGCATGTAAGAAAAACAAGGAAGTAAACACATTAATTAAAAAAAGGAAGTAAACAAATTAATTGAAATGCAAGTTCAGGTAATTTAAAGATATTCAGGTAAAATTAAATGAAGAGAAAAAAGAAATGCAAAACCTCGTTCACATCCGGTTTGTAATAGTGTCGAATGCATTTTCGAACTAAACGGAGAAATTCATTGGCAATTTTTTCAAATTCTTCCGATCTATTCATTTCCATGCTTTCCAAATGATATCGAACTTTTTGATCACTGAAAATTTACTAAAAATTTGATAAGAAAATTGTTCGTAAATATATTGGATATAATAAGACTTCAAAGAACAGGACATTGAATCAATATTATCAATGCATGAAAATCAATCGCAAATGTACTTTTTACTCTCCAAAAAAGATTTTTTTTTTGAAAAAAAAAGGATAGAAGATCAGTAAGTTTATGAACGGTATTTATGAGCCGGCAATGCAGAGTACAGAAAGGTAAACGATTCCGTCATTGTAGAGAAATGTAAAAATGAAAATGTTAGATTAGAAGTGAAGAAATTTTAAAAACAGAGCAATCCCAACAAAAAAAAAGGTACTGGTAGATGTATGAGACAAAACATCAGTCATCTTTAATAGTTTTCAAAAAAAAAAAAAAGTGTACAGTATTGCGAGATGGCATCATCAATAAATTTTCATAACATTTCAGCAATACACAACAAATGACAGTTTCACATCAAGCAATTTGAACTGAATGTGAAAATTTAAATTGGAGTCGAATATTTATATATACATATGCATGCATGTGCATGCTTCTATTGCATGTATAGATAATGCATGCATTATTTTTGATATTTGACACACACACAAAAAAAAAAAAAACACTTCTTAATATAACCTTCGAAAAAAAATTAAAGAAGAAAACTTTGGCGACAATTAATTGTACCAGAAATATTATTCATAGAATAAACGAGTTTAATTAGCACAATATGTTATGTGCTGTTTCATTTTTGAGCGTGTAAACGTTTGATTTCGTTCATGATGATGCAGTAAAGGTGTATCTCAAATGATTAAATGTCTTCGGGCTGAGTGATCTAAAAAAGTTGTGAGATCTTGATCACATAGCCAATTATCATTTTCGGTTCTTATTTTATAATTACCGGAAGGTAAATGTGACAAAAAAAAATCTGTTGACATTTCTTTCTTTCTCTAATACAACAAATAGTGCAGCGGATATTTTTAATCCAATGAATTTGTCAAATCATTTAGATTATTTATAATTCATGCACCTTACATTCATTACCAGGGCTGATCTAGAAAGGATTCAATTTGGTACACTTATTTTAAAATAAATTGCTGATTGCATAACTAGAGGAAAAATAAGATTATTTGTGATATTGGCAACAAAATAATCATGGAAATAATTAAAATTAAACTGGAAGTAAATAGTCGACTGATTAATTTTATTAAAAGGAACATAGCGAAACATAAAAAGAAATTTTAGGCGTACTATGATTCAACATTTCTACAAAGTTCCAACAAAATTTTCAACTTTTCCATTGAGAATTTTTCTATCAAAATATTGTCGAGTTATTTTCTTATCACAGTTTAGCTATTTAAAATAAACTAATAAACGAAGTGTAATTATTAAACTGATCATTAAAGTTTCAGAGAACAAATAAACAAGTTGATTGCTTCGATAGCTGGATGAAAAATTTGATATGATTGATATGTTGCATGAAGTTATTGCTTTAAAAATAAAATTATTTTCTTGTATTAGCAATTTTTTTTAATTTTTTTTAGATTAGAAGATTTGATAACCTCTGAATTAGAAATTTGAAAATATTTTAAAAAAGAAATTTCATCTATTTTGCGATACATGAAAAAATTTCTGGAATTAATTTTTTTTTGTATTCCATGCATTTACCGGAAGTTTCAGAAATCATTGTCAGTATAAATATATCGGTATAGGTAAATACACTGATGCTCTTTGACCATGAAATTGTTAATCCGGATTAGAAAATACAGCCAAAATCGAATGGGTTATTTTGTGCATGAGCACTGCAAAAATGCTGCTGCTAAGCAATGCGAATGCACTGTTTAAATTCAGTCAAGAAAAGCCAAAAGTACCATATCACTTTTCAAAATAACAATCATCATATTATAGAAGCTGTCACGTGATATCACGTGATGCTATATGGTATAATAAAGCCATAAATCATTGTAATAGGTTTCTGGTGTAGTAATTCAAAATGATTAATTCAAAAAAAAAAAAATGAGAGAAATTAAATTGGGCAATAAAAAATAAAATAACTGAAAATGAATGAATATATTTTCAAAATTTTTGAAATTTTAAATTATTTTTGTTACCTTTATTCCTCCATTAATTTGTTGTCTATCTTATTTAACTGACAACATATGATAAGAGTGATCTGACGAAGAGCATATTTGATACTGAACACAAGAGTTAATTAATTTGTATGAGAAATTTGCTGTTGGCAATCAGTTCTGTTATAATTGCGTAATAATTTTTTGCATGATTAATTAGCATAAATAATATTTCAGAATAACAGCAAATATGAAAAGTAAATTGCTAAAAAATGAAAAAAAAAAAACTTATCAAAAATTGAACTTTTACAGCAAATTGAACCTGTTGAGCTGTGCATAAAAATGCGGTCCCACCATTTCCCAATTTTTTTTCCCCATTTTGCTTTCTTCTTCCCATGAAGAGGTCAATTAACTATTTGTCAACTATCTTTCAATAAATAGGAAAAAAACACATAAAAAAAGAAAAAAAAGAACGGAAGAAAAAGATTTCTAATATGACAATTTGCTCGAGATGAAATGACCACACTGACCACATTGTTTTGATTGAATGAAAAAAAATTTTTCGTGTTTTTAATTTTCATTTTATGCTTGAAGCAAAAGTATCATATTGATGATTTTCTTTTTTTGCTTTTCTTGCTGAATTTTTTTTTGTCTTTTAAAACGATTTGTAACATTGCAAATGAGAAAAGGTAAAAATAGCTCCTTCTTCTTCTTTGGGAGCAAAAAAAAAAAGTAAACTTTTTTCTTCTACAAAGTTAGAAAAATTCCTTTTCAGTTTTATTGACTTTCTCGGCAAAATCTTTTTTTAGCCACAAATGAACAAATATAAAAGCGCAGTGATAATGCAAAAAATTTAATGAAAATAATTTTGCGATTTTTTTATTTTTTGATCACAATTTAAATGAATTTATAGTCATAATTTTTTTTTCAAAAAATATTTTTAAAATTACTTAAATGATAATAGATGGCGCAATTTGTAATACTTAAATGACAATAGACAGCGCAATTTTAATGCTTAAATGACAGCAGAGGTGCAATTTGTAATATTTAAAAAATATCAATGTACAATACATTTTTTTTATTTTACTTTACATACTCAAATAAATAGTTTAAAATCACTTAGCTTGTTCTTGCTTTCTTTTTCTTGAACTTAAATGGGTAATGGAATTAAAAAGAAAGAAAGAGAAATGACAAATTGGTTTTTTTCGGAAATGCCGAAACAAAAAAAAAAAAATCCCGGAAATGTTCTTAAATTGCAATGTTGCGAGCTATGAAAAGGACATATGGGTGAAAAAATGTAAACTTTTAAGAAAAAAGAATGTTTCGATTATTTCTAAATACTTCTGAATGATACACACACCCAAAATACCAACATACCAACAACTATTTCAGGAAATTAAATTCTTTCATGTGTCATTTACTTAAATTAAATAATTTTAGACTCCAAAATAAATTTAGAAGTTAGCAAAACTTGAAATTCCATTAAAATAATTTTAGCTTCAAAAATAACATTATATGCATTCTAAGGTCAAATATCGAAGAGGGACTTTTGTGTTTTTCTGGTTGTATTGAAATTATAGCAGAGGTTTGTTTGATATGCGCTTTAGCTATTATGGGGTAATGCTATATTATGGTGTAAGAGTTAAACATGGAATATGACAGTAAGAATGATTTGAAAATGATAGATTATATCTATTGCTAATGATATTATTGAACAAATCCCTATTTGAGAAATGAAAAATTTTTTTTGAAAATTTGAAATCTTCAAATAAATCTAATAAAAAGCATAGTTTGCTACAGTAATAATAAGGAATGATCGGATGAAGATCATGAAAAAGCATAAGTTAAGCCGCAGATCTGTCTGGTCTAAGAATAAAAAAACAAATGATAAGCCATTTAACAATTCACTTAAAAAGAATGTTTAAAGTGTTAACATCATCGGTAAGCCCAGTTTAAAAACATATAGCATAAAATGAATTGCCACTCTTGATCATCACATTTTCTTGGCCATTGAAAACAATTTTATGACAACAACCAACTTTTATCAATGTCAAGAGGTTATATATATATTATACAAAAGGATATGTCTGATAGCAGAGATGCGAATAACATGTAGGAATTGCGGAGATTCCCGGAATATGATTTGATGAGAGAATTCTTCTTGTTCTTGGCTTAGCTTAAGGAGGATTTTACCCATGTTTGTTACAGACTCGCTGATGATTGAGAAGGCCGATGCGTGACAGTAAGTGTTTTTGCACAAAGTATAACGTAAGGTCTGTTTAGGTAGTTTTGCGCGATGCTCAGATTTTTCTGTATTGTCTTATCTCCTCAACGCTCATTCTACGGCTAATCTCGAAGAAAACAGCAGCATTTTGGGGAATGTGTCGTCCGGAATGCAGAACTGGACCGCTGATAGCACTGAATAGCCTAAATTGAAGAACTGTTTTGGGGAATTTTTAGAATCAATCCTATTTTTGAGGACAGTAAGTAGCAATGATGGTGACAAAATGAATCAGGAATTTTTTTCTGTTATCAAACAGAGTTCAGAGAGTGATGCGACCAGAGATAGAATGTTGCAGATGTCAAGAGAAATAGCAAGAGAACAATGACCGTACATCATAAAAACAGTGATTGAAAGAGTAAACATGTGATGCGGAAAAAAAGGTACGTCAGGTCTAGTCAAGTGTTAATTTTCGAATTTCAAACCGTAGCTAGTTCATTTTGGATTGCTAATAGTTTTGCCATGATTAATTCGACCCGAAATTGCTAGCAATTCTGCCCGGTTTAACCTGAAATTGACTGATTCGTCAATTTCGGCTAATAGTTTTGCCGTAACTAGTTCATTTCGGAATAACTAATAGCTTTGCTATGAATGATTCGTCCCGGAGTTGCTAATAATTTTGCCATGACTGGTTTGTTCCCGAATTGCTAATAATTTCACCATGACTGGTTGGTTCGTTCCGGAATTGCTAATAATTCTGATGTAAACCTGAGAGATATAAACGTTGACTAGTTGTTTCACGTTGCTGCAATATGACGTGCGTGGGTGGTTGTTTACATTTATTAGTACGGAGAAGTTGCCGGATTATAGCTGCACTTTTATAAGTTAAATTAAATGTTTACTCAGTAAAGCTGAAATACGTAAAAATAAACGAAGAGAGTGATAATAGACAATAGTGTTTCGTGTTTTCATATCTTTCTATACAATCCTAATTTAACGCATATTGCAGCATGAAACTATTGGCAAAATTATTTGAAAATGGATCTTGTCTGTGCATATATAGTATCACATCTAAACGATTCCTTTCCGGATCTGCCGCATTATGTTCCAGATATGACCCGAAAGTATTTCGTGAGCCAATTGTAGATTTGGAACAGGTTGTTGTTATTTACCAGTAATTTCTTCATGTTACTAGAATTTAACAATCTATTTGGCTTAGGTGATAATATGACAGCTAGTTTTATTTAGCTACGCTGGCTTTTGTTTATGATTGTCATGTGGAAGTTAATTTGCTTTACATATTTTATTGTGGCTGCTGTAAGCATATCGTGAGGCATTAAATGGGAACTGTTATTACACATTGCGTATGAGGAAGAGAGCCGTATAACTGAGTTTGTTTATTTAAATTTATCAGAATGGATTGCTTAACTTGTATTTTTTCTTTTTCTTTTTGTAGCTAGTGCGAAAATAAGACGATCCAGTATATTACATATGATGAAGTGAAAAGATCTTAGGACCGTAAGATTATACCATTCTTCATCAAACTATATAAGGTAGAAAATTAATAGGATTTGAAGCTTTATTGTCACTTTCAGCTTAATCAACCGTTGGATTCAGAAGATGACCGTCGATACTGTTATATAAAAGCAATGACCAGTACCCAGACTCCAGTATTTTATCGAAACGCTGTCATAGATAGATTAATAAATGTTTGTATGCTATGTGGAATGAAAGGTTAGTTTTCTTTTTTTTTTTTCATTATTTCATTAACCAAATGAAAGTTTCTGATGCGGTCTGGGATTTTTCGTCATATTCTTTTTTTCAGTGTTGGTCTGGAGTTTCTGGTTGTGCCATTCCTTTTCATATCGAAATTAGAATCTTTTGAAACTTTGGAGTTTTAATTTTTTAATCTGTTTGAATTGTTGTTTTTTGACTTTTTGGCAGAGTAAAATCTGTCGTAGATCGTGATATATAGAATAGCTGTGTCACTTCACTGAGTTAAATATCTTCCTGATGGAAATCTATGACAGCTTTCTATAAGAATTCTTTCTGAATAAAATCGTTGTTCTCTGTTCCATTCACTTGTTTGTTAATTTTAATTTTTTAATCTGTTTGAGTTGTAATTTACATCATTGAATTTTACTGCACCAAACTTTTAGCATACCACGTTGCTTCCGGGATAACAGATTCACTTATAACGATATATCTAAATTATTTATTCCATGTCGCATAGCTTTGAAATGTCATGTCAACTTCTTAGAGTTATCAAATATTTATTTAAATTAAAAGCCTTCAAGTGAGGCAAAATCAATGCATTTTATGCCTTCTTATGTTGCAGAGAAAATGCGGAACATTGTTTTGGAGGCATTAGAAATAATAAAAAGACGTCAGTACAATTTATGGAGAAGTGCGAACGATGAACGGAAGCAGAAAATAGAGCTTGATCCAGTAACAATTGTTGAAAAAGCTATCAAGAATTGCTGTCCCATAATGATTCTACGCCCATTCATTCGTGGTAAATCTTTTTTTTTATTCACTTTTTTTCCAAATTTTTGTTTGAAGTGTAAGTCGACTACAAATAATATGTTAAATGCGTGAAAGTAGATGCCAACTCTTTGCTTAAAGCTATATATAATCATCTTTACTGCAAAAATGTTATCTTGTCGTAAATAACCACCAAAAAATTTTTTTCATTATCCTTTACATAATCTGTTGCTGTGTGCTTTGGCTAACACATCCTGGTTTTCTGGTTATTTGTTTAACTTTAACTTAATGCGCGGTTTAAGTTGCGCAGTGTCGATTTTGTTCTTAAAGATGCAGTATCAGTTGTGGTGTCAGTTTTTGAAGTTGTGATTCCGTTTTTTGATTGTCAGAAATTTATTTCCGGAAAACAGTTTCTACATATAAGGATTTTTTTTCAGGTGGGCAAACTTATATGGTGCCATGTCCAATATCGGAACACCATGCTGAATTCCGAGCAATGAAAATGATGCGCGACATCTGCCGGCAAAAAACTTTTCACGGTGCGATGCATTTTGAGCATATACTAGCTGATGAATTGCTTGCTGCTTACAAAAATGAAGGATTAACGGTACAAGCAAAACAGGATTTGCACAAGCAGTGTGAAGCAAATCGCGCTTATGTTCATTATAGGAGACTGTAAAATTCTCGACATGTTAGCATACAATTTTTGATTTCTGAGTAGTTAAATGTTTAATGTGTTGAATAATGTCAAATATTTTTATTGAAAAATGATGAAAACATGATGTTGGTCTGTAATGACTGGTCTGTTTATGTTACATGATTTTATCGTCTATATATTTCCCATTGTACATAAATAACCGGTTTTAATATATTAGCGCTTCGCAAAATTGCTGTGAAATTGAAACCATTTTTTTAGTTCATTGTATTTTGCAACTGTCAGATAGTGAATTCCGGATTTTTTAAAATTAATTCATAATGTGTGCTTCATAAAATACTTCAGTATGATGTCACGCCGATAAGTAAATGCACATTTTTTTGTTTGGATTTTACAAATTTATGCGATGAGTTTTTCGGTGCAGTTGAAGTGGATAAATAATTGCACATTGTTGTTAGTGCAGATTGTTTGGTTTTGTCCCACATTTTCTCAATTGAGAAATGTCACCAGTATCGTTTTGCAGCGCGATGTTGTTGTGGGCGATGTCCTCATCGGCAGAATGACGGCTGGTCCCTTTTTTTTTTTGAAAGTCATTCTTGCTTTGCAAATTAGCTATAAATTAAAGTACTCCCACACTGTTTTATTTGTTCCGTAAGGTATTTCAAAACTTGTTATATCTAATCATCTTCCGGAATTCTCTCGACTTGAATTGGTTTTTCTCGATTTTTCTTTCAGCCTTTTTTTTATAGTTTTACGGGAAGCTTTTATTTACTAATACAAGCACTGTATAATTTACTATTTCCAAGCATTGTCACCAAAGCATTCCCTAAATATATCTGGTCTTTCAGTTATACTGAACATCAGTTACATCTTGGTAAGGTTATCGGAAAGCTTACGGAATATTTATTTTTAAAATTGAAAAAAATTACAGTTCAAATGATTGTAACAAAAGGGCATGCGAAGGAGCGATTTAGTTTCACATGAGGAAATTTTGATCATTGTGTTATTATTCTGTTTGCTATGAATTCTTTCGGTCTTTCAGGATATTATGATGTTATCCCAAAACTAATTTACTTACTAGTAATGGCAACCAGTACGTTGTTGTTAAGTGATTTCGAACATCAGTACTCAGTGCAGACTGCTGAAATTACAGCACTTATTGGACGTGTGAAAGATTTGGATAAAAATGGGCGAGTTGAAGGAATTCGTCAAATTCAGCGTTTATTGGTTGATGTTGAAAATCTTCTAGAGCAAATGGAATTAACAGTTAGGGAATTAAGTCCATCAAGGTGCGATCATTTTCTGAAAATAGGTGTGACTTTGTCCTCTTTGCAAACTATGAGCATATGCATTGTTAAATACTTTAATTTTTAGTGAAAAAATGAACGAAGCGATAAAATTCTGTAATTTCAGGATATTCTTATAAATCATTGTTAAATTAAGCTTATCGATTTCTTAGCATACTGCTTCTGGAAAGTCACCGAGCATATTTTCGATTTGCAGTGCTGAACGGTCAAAATATGAATTGAGAGTTCGCAGTTATCGAAATGACAAAAAGCAGTTAGATGCAGAATTGGATAAAGCAGTTCAACGCTTGAAAGATAATGTTGATCGGGATGAGCTGTTGACATACGATAATCAGATATCAATAAATCAGGTTGATTTTATATATCCTAAATTTTTCTTCATTTTTCACTTTATCGTTACCATCACTCTTTCACGTCCTCTGTTGATAAAATCTTTGACTTTTTTAATATTTCTTTTTATCTTTATTATTTCTGTAAAAGTTCAATTAGAGTGCAATTTCCAAACTGAATGGCACTTTAATTTTGTAGGCTGATGCAGTTATAAAATCTAAATCGGCATATGTACTATTTTTCAAAAGTTTTCTTTTAGGAAATTTCTTTAGGATCATGATTTTTACTGAAAAAATGATGGGAGTTATAAGAATGCGGTTTCTGCAGGCAAAAAATATGAGACTACACTTTTTGGATTTCAAATCGTAATTTAACAAATAGCAGTCAGTATTTCTGTTGTTCTGTTTAGTTTCAACTAACAAATTCTGACTTCATGTTAAATTATAATATTTTGTACTTTCTATAGCAAGACCAGCTGATTGAAAATACTGAAAGATTGGAGAGAACATCGAGAAGACTTCAAGACACTTATAGAATGGTGATTGAAACGGACCAGGTTCTTTTGTGCTTTAGTTTCTTAGTAATTTTTGGACGGACACTATATTTTTTCTGTTTTCTCCCGAAATTTGTCATTTGTAATAAACAGATACTACTGTTATGATTCTAGCCGTTATTTGAGATTGAAAACTACATTTTATTTCTCAAAAAATTGAAAACGGAAGCAAGTAAGGAAAGTTTAAAATAATCTTATTTTGCATATTTATTACCTTTACAATGTAGAACACAGTACAAACAACTCTATGTATAAACGAAGTTGGGTTTTATAAAAATTTAAAAAAAAGAAGCTATAATAAACGAATAAGCAGAAATATCAGAGCAGCAAAATTTTATGCTTAAATTATCTATGGCCGTGCTTACTGTGACACTGAAAAACAAATAACAACTGAATGTGGCCATAAACATAATTCGTAGCAAAATTTGTTTTTAGATTGGAACAGAAGTGTTAAACGATCTAAATTCCCAACGTGAAACAATAATGCGGGCGCGTGAACGTATGCGACAGGCAGACAGAGATTTAAATAGAAGCCATAAAATGTTATCAGTGATGATACGCAGGTATTCAACTTTGGATTTTTTTTTTCCTTTATTTGAAATGATGTATGATCTAACTGAAATTGATTTTAAAATTTGATTAGTTTTTCAGAATAATCCAGAATCGTTTGCTGCTACTTATTATCGCTGTGCTTCTTCTGTTTTCTTTATTATTCATCATTTATAAGACGTCGTGATGATACTGGGTAGAATGCGCACCTAATTATTAACAGTTGTTCATCTTTTATTTGATCCGGTATTCCAAACAGTTTGATGTTGTTGATGCGTTTTTCGTCAAGATAGTTCATCTAGAGAAGTAGGGCTCTTACAGTTATAGATGTGAAGTTCTTCATTATCTTCTGGCGTTATCTGTTGGTTCTTAAACTATAGTATGATTATTCATAAATTATTCATTTTATTGTTCATAATTTTTTCTGCAAACAGCTAACACAATAGAATTTGCTTATCTAATGAAAAAGCTAGCATGTTTGCATTGGTGGAATTTTAGATTTTCAAATTTCATTCACAGTGACGTTTGTTCTGTTGATCTCTTTTTATAAGTTGTGTAGCTGGTTTTCACTCTTTCTTCGATTGCTCTGAAGCTACTCATATATAGAACAAAAATTTGTATGGACAGAAGAGCTTCAAATCTATAATTATGAATTTCTAAGCAAGACAAAAAGATAGCTCTGTAATTTACTCGTTTTTTTTTTTTTAAATTGTATGTGCGACTTTATATAATGTTGCATTACAGGAGGGTTGCATACTCGAAAGTTATTTTTGCATTTGTTTATTACTTTCAACTGTGATGTTTAAATGGTTTTTTTTTCCCCAGATTCATGGACTGAAATTTGGACTATATTCGATAAAAGTTATGATATAGTTCAAGTTCCTCAAGTTGGAGATTGTACTAGTGGGGAGTGATTTACATGTAATGAAGTTTAATGGCAATGTTGGGACGATATTTATAAATGCTGGGGAATTTTTCAAAATTAATTTCTCACTTTCTCAGCTTTTCATGGAAATATTAAATCATTCATTTACTGTTACATCCATGAAATTTGTTTTGTTGCAATTTCTCAAAAATCAAAACTTAAATCTGGTTAAAGAATGGATTCTGCATTGAAAATTTAGGGTAAAATTATGTCACAGCAAAGTGCCTAGGTGAAAAAATTGAATTGAAATTGTTCCTTTTCAGCAATGCGCAAATTAGATTTCATTTTTACACACTTCTCAATATTATTTGTCCTATGTTTTGAGATTTCACTATTCTAATGTATCATTACAAATTTCGCAGGAATTTCAAAAAAATATTCAAAAAAAAAATTGAAAAATTCAACAAATGAATTTGTATGTTATCCATTTCTATCTCTGTTCGCTGTACTAATCCATTCAAAGTCGCAATCTGAGATATGTCTTTGTTTTATCTACGATTAGATGGTTTCCCAGCCTAAGGCTGGTCCAAGTAGGTGTTGCTAAGGAATGAATGGAATTGTTGAGTCGAGAGGTTTAAGGTTACACATACTGAAGTAGAGAATAAACAGAGGAATGGGCATCCTTACCGGTCCAAAAAAATGATAAAATGATAAAACCTATTGAAAAAATTGAAAAAGAACTAAAAAAGTGATCGGAAGATCTTGGGAAAAAAAAATAAAGTGTAACTGCGAAGAAAATGACCAAAGAAGAAGGAACTGGTAAAATCACAAAAAAATGATAAAAAGGAAATTCTGGAAAAAAATTAAAAATTGAAAAAGACGGTGGAGGATGTGAGGATATGGTACATCCCTGAACTTGACCGCCAAGTTTTTTTTGATAAATTTTGCTTTATTTTTCGTTATTTTTTATGAATGGAATAATGCAAAATATTGCTATCAGATATTAATCTGTAAAATAAGTTCGAACAAACAAAGAATAATCCGTTTGATAAAGTTACCCAATATTAAAATATTAAGGTAAAGTTATCCTAATAGTTTAAGAAATAAATGAGATTTGTTAATTTCTTGCATCAACTGTGCAACTTTAGTCATTTAAATCCGCATTAATTATTATTTCAGTTAACAATCAATGAAATGAACGATCTTGCTTTTCTTTGTCGGTTAATTAAAAAGTAAATTTACTTTGATTACACTGCAAACAAAAGTCCAATTTAATATTTAAGTAAAATCTTAAAATCAGCAATGTGACTAATTTGATAATTTAAAAAAGTGACAAATTTGGGTAGTGTGAAATATTGCTGAAATTGATCGTCTCTGGAAACTTGACACTAAAGATTTCGAATTCGTAAACAAATTATTACCGCAAATTCTTGTAATCAAAAAGTATTCGTGGATGGAAAAGTAATATTTAACTTTTAAGATTCAATTTTTTTAGATAAAGAACCTGAGCTGTTGTTGCTTCTCATTTGGCATTTCACTAATCCAACTAGCAGAGCTGTTAGATAATAGGTAACAAAGCATTTTGTTGTAATCATGACTTGAAAGGGTTAATCAAACAAAAAATGAAACATTAGCACTGAACAGATTTGTTGATGCGTAATGATGACATAACCTGGTCGTCGTTGTTCTGCGCTGATTATATAAAAAAAGAAAATATAGAAGGAAAAAAATTAGCCGTCAAAAAAAGACAACACTGGCAACCACTGATGGAATAGTGATTGCTAATTTAAAATCACAAAATAAATGAAAGTTCAGTAGTTGGAAAACTTCTTTGGAAGCTTTTAGTAGCTGGAAAACTTCCAAAGTTCTTTGGAGTTTTATTGAAGTTGATATACCAGAAGAAGAAAGAATAATCCGATGCAGCTAAAAAAAGAAATAAAAAAAAATCTGTTTATTTTAAAATAAAATTTGAAAAAGCAGTTGCAACCAATAATTCAAAATTGAACCAATCAAAAACCAGACATGATCAAAAATCAGTCATAATCAACAAATTTGTTAGCTAATTATCATTCGTCATAATTTATGAAATTTATTCCTTTTTTTGCATCATTTGTTCATTTCTCTGCAGAATATAAAATGTTAGAAATTTTTTGCTTGCTTTGCAAATTATATTGTACACGCCTGAGAGGTTGTATGCACATATCGAAATATGTGATATAAAGTTCTTTGGTAGTTATGTCTGGTAGTTACTGGGAGAGGGCTAGTCATCATTTCTTTATTAGCTCATTCCTGAGAAGACAGGTTAGAAGTTAATCGGAAAAAAAAAAGGAAAAAAAGAAAGAGAAGTTAAATTTACCTAATAATCTTGTGCATCAGAAAAGCGATGGAATTGTCGTAATGCAATTTTGAGACCTTTAACCTATCTTCTCAGGAATGAGCTAATAAAGAAATTTTTTTAAAAATATCTGTAACATATTATTTAAACTATGGCGACATTACGATCATATTATTCAGTTTTTTTTCTTTTTTTTCCCAGCAAACTAAAATGTTAGATGAGGTTTTGAACTTCAGCGCTATTTTCATTGCTAATATATCACTGTTAAATTAATCTTCACTATGTTGTACTATTTCGCTATTGACAGGAAAATACCTAAAAATTGCGGGAATCTTGAAAAAACTTTAAGATAATATTCGTTCTAAGTTATTTTTAGCACCCCAAATACTGCATAAATACAGTACCCCGCAAAACGTTAGGTATTAAATTGGTTTTTTTTTTTGATATTTGATAGTAAATTGAAACGAAAAATTTCAAGCAAAATGAACTAGCATTACCTTCATCAATATGCACCTCATTTATTTCTTCTTCTTCCTACAACTTGGCAATATTCAAAATATCGTAAGTTTATTTGATTAAAATTTTGACGGAATGCGAGATTAATAATTTCTATCATTTGAAGAAGCACAACCAGAAAAAACAAAGTCTTCAAATTTATTGAATGGGAAATTACGGAACTTATCAATTAACGAGATAGTTGAAAAACTGCGGGAGAGGCGAGAGATGGAAGAAGTAAACAAAAAATCACGAGAAGAGATAAATAGGAGTAGGAGTAATGAGGATGAATGAAATGAATTCAACAAGCCAAAAAAAGAGTGAACAAAAAAGTAGGAGGGAAAATCAGTGTAAAGTAATAAATATGAACTACCATGTGAAAATTCTCGGTGAGAAATTCTACCGTTGTAATACATGCAACAAAAGTTTTTCTCAGTCAAACGATTTGAAACGCCATGACAGAACTCATACCGGCGAAATACCTTACCCTTGTAAAGCATACAATAATTAATTATATGCATTCTTTGATTTTGTAAAGGTCTTTTAGATGAAACGGTTGGAGCATTGTAAAATCTCATATGCAGGAAATATTGTGAAAACAGGAAACATTATTTATTTGAAATATTGTAAAAAGTTTCCAGTTGTATATTACTATTGTAAACCGTACTCACTTGTCTTGCGATATAAAACACTTAAAATTTATGGTTCGCAGTTCACTCACTTACTGATTAACTCAATTATTGACTCATCTTAGGAATCTCTCGTGCTCTCTCGTAATTACCTTATTGGTTCAGTCAACCCAATCAATTCACTAGTCCGTTTTTCCGTTATTATTGTGTTACAAGTGTTTTACCGTATTTCTATATTTACATTCAACCCATCTAAGAATAAACATTCGTATGTACTATCTAAGTTTGTTAGCCACACATTAGCCTATGCCCTCATTTATTATTCGAGACTTAGCTCACGATAAGCTTTTTTATAATTCCTGCCTTAAATTGAAATTTTCACTTAAATTTGAATTTGTGCTGATTTTTTAAACTTCGTAGGAAAATACACACATATAATATTTTCTTAGGCTACCGCATATTGCTCATTCACTTATAAGTAAGTAAGATCCGTTTTTTAATAAAAAAAATTTACTTTCACAATTTCGCTCGTTTCATTTTCTTTAATTTGAAATGGAAATGTTTATCTTTCTTTTTCCCTTTCTTTTCTGTTCTCGCTTGGAATTATGCAATTGATTTATTGATTAAACAATCAGTTTATTGATTTTAGATTAAACAATTGGAAGACAAATTTCAAAAATAAATTAATTAGTAGAAAGCATTACAGTTAAAACTGTATACCAGTGCAATCATTTGTATTGTACAAAAAAAAGCACAGTACTTTTGAATCTTTGCATATATTTACATAAAATGAAATTAGAAAAAAGTCTTATCATATTAAACATATTCTTCAGAAAAAAACCGTTTAATTTCGTCCAATTCTTTAATTTATATGTTTAACTGATAATATCAAAATTCCAAGCGGTTTTTTTAAAGAAAAGATCGGTAGTTGAAGCTGATGCAAAAGCTAATTTCAAATGTTTTTTCGAATCGATTGGAAGATATACCGAACAAAAATAATAATAATAATATTAACAACCATATAATAGTAGTAATAATAACAATAATAATAATAATAATAATAATAATAATAATAATAATTCATGATAATAATATTTCATATACCATTCATATAACGGTAATAATAATAATAGTTCATATACTATTCATATAATAATAATGATAACAATAGTCCATATTTTATTATCTGATTTGGGATTTTCATCATTCCTTATTCGTAATAATAGTAACAGTAGTATAATAATAGTAATGTGAGTAATAATACAGGCGCTATTATCTAGGTATATATACAAAATTTATTTTAACATGTGGATAAAATGGAAATATAAGTGATATTATTTTGAAGTGATTGATTTTGGAAAATATTTTCAAATAACATCATTAACAACAACAATTGTAAATTTTATTATAACGATAAATGGTAAATATATGTTATACCATTAAGTTATTTGCAATGTGTTACTATTTATTAATCATTTCTAAAATCAATCATTTCTGAACATTTCTAGAAAACATGCTAACAAATAATTTTATCAGTTCGCATGCTTTTATTTTTCGCAATTTATTTCGACTTGTTGTTGAAAATGAAAAGCATGAAAGAGTTGAAATGAACTGTGATACAATGATAGATAGAAGCTGTCGCATAGATCAATCTTCACTGATCCTTTGATGATGAACATCATTATCCCGTAGCTTAAATGATCATTTTCAAAAAAATTTCATACCGATGGGAGTATTTTGCACCGCTTGGACAGTATAATTAGCTCCGTGATTATTGTCCCAGTACGTTCGACCACTAACTACGTAACGTATGCAGAATTCACATGTTGCACCAATCTGAAATTATAATTGAAATGCATAATTAATTTTTGATATCATAGTATCCATTGGTGTCATTGTATTTGTTTTAAGCAGAAATGAAGGAAAAAAAAAAAGAAGCTTCATCTCCTATTTTGCGGAGCTACAGTCACGAATAAATTGATATTGATACGATACAAGATATTAACGATTGTAATAAAAAATACTGTAAATAATCAAAGATCTAATGATTGTAATTACTGTAAATAATCAAATTTTTAATAGAAATAAATCAAAAATTTATAATACCGGAAAATCTATTGGAAGAGAAATGATAAATGTGAATTTATCCATAGTATTATCATTTCTTACTGAATTTCTGTATCGTCCTGCTGTTTCGGTAAATGTTCGCCAATTATCTGTAGTATATCGTACATACACCTGAAAAATGAAATTCAAATATGTTATCAAACTGAAGATGTGAAGAATATTAAAATTAAAAAGTTCAGCTTCATATAAGTTCGAAAGGTAAATATTTTAATTTCAAACCAAGTATTCATTATGTTCCATATAATTATTCCAACCAAATTTGGAACAGGCAATTTTAAGATAGAAATATTGCAAATGTTGTGTGA
Source organism: Mansonella ozzardi (assembly GCA_029876185.1). Lineage (NCBI taxonomy): Eukaryota > Metazoa > Nematoda > Chromadorea > Rhabditida > Onchocercidae > Mansonella > Mansonella ozzardi. Next base: position 8,877 of record JARVGP010000748.1, on the reverse strand, counting down.
TTGAATAAATAAGTCTCATGAAGATTATTTATAAACAACATTTGTTTATTGTGTCATCTAAGCTCATTCGCTTGTTACGCTTGTTACTGTGTCATCTAAGCTCCTTCGCGTCAGCTGATTTAAACCAATTAACATTTTGTAACATGTTTTCCGGATTTATTTCTTGCTTACGACAAAGTAATTAGATCAAAATTTTCGAATGATTACTTAAAAAATAGGACGAACGAAAACTTCGCAATCTTCTAACTGGAAATAAAACATTTGCTAAAATTGTTCAAGCAACGGTTATGACATTTTCAAAATATTTGGTGTATTTTAATAATTAATTTGAATTCTTGTAATTTATTATTCGGCTTTCTTTTTCGTAGGATTTTATTAAAATTTTTTTAATCTGTTGCTTTAATCATCTTGCTAATTTGAAATAAATAATTAAGTTAGTTGATTGATAAATTGTACAAGTTAAATGCTTGAAATATCAATTAACCTGTTTTTTATATGCGATATTGAGGACATTTATGGTACCAATAATATTCGTATCGATAAATTGGATACATTGGAAGCAAACAAATTGAGTGTTTGTCAAACGACAAATTTCCGCATCAGTGCGTTGTTGAAATTTTATTAAGCTTAGCGTAACATTCCGTGGACGTTTGATATTTTTTGTGGATAATGTAGAAAATGATGCACCAAATTTATCTAATCTGAAAGTGATAACAATTAGAAATTAACTGAACTTTATCAAGTGAAATCAAATGTTCTTGATCAGAAGAAAGTGAATGTATAATTTTTAAAAAGGAAAAGTTTCAATACTTTTTTTGTGCCACATACTCAGTTGTGTAATCATCTGCATCATAATAATTTTGATGCACAAGATTCAAACCAAATGAATCCGCGAAATGTACCGTTTTCCGCATACCAAAATTTGGTGACAGAGATGTCCGCAATGCTGATCGAAGTGATTTTGAACGCACTCTTAAACAAAATGCAAACGCTAGCAAATTTTTTCGAAAATTTGCCAATAATTTGCAAAAAAATTATCAAGTTGGTAGTAATGAAATTAGTGACAAAAGTTCAATTTTTTGCTTTTAAAAACAAAAATGGGAAGAGAGAAATTAGCTCAGTAATTGATAATAAATTTCAAATTAACTCATTACAATTTATTGGTTTTTGCGCTTCCAGATTGCATATTGTCACCAGATGAAAAGCCCGAATCACCATTGCTTGTGCATCTGAATCGATTTATCGATGATGGTAACAATGGTTTATTGGATATCTGCAAATATGTAACATTTTTGTCTTTTTAATAAAATTCAAAATATAAAATTAAATTTTGCAATTTTCAATCAGAAGGAAAAAAGTAAGAAAAAGAAAAATTGTCGTGAAATCATTATAAAATGGAATTGATGAAAAAAGCAAAAAAAAAGTTGTGATAAAACTAACATCAGTTGTCCAGATTATTTTGTTAGCTTCAATAGCTGTTGATGAACCAGTTTGTAGATTCAATTCAGTGAAATTGTGCTGTTTAAATTTGCTATTGAATAATTGCACATTTGATTGCTGAGGATATTTTCCAATGTCATCTGCCATCATGGATACATCCATTTTCATTTGTTTAGCCTTTCAATAACGATCTTCAGGATTATTTATTTTATATTTTTTAATTATCAAATCACGATTAAAAGTAATGATAAACACATGAAGTTTTAATTAATTAACTGTTCCTAAAAAAGAAGAAACATCGTGTAATTTTTTTTTTTAAATTATATTATTAAAAGTAATTGACATAAAGCATTCAACTTAATTAATCGTTAAAATTATGAAAAGAAAAAACAATCAATAATTGAGCAAAACATTTAATAAACGATCGATAAAATGTACATTACTTTTTCGAAATTTAATAAAAATTTCAACAATAAAAATGCTTTAAAAAATTTGTTGATATTGTTTCAAGAGTCAAAAAATTCACTCTGTCATCACTGTTTCGCTTTCAAAAGCACGATCATTTCAATATGTTCTTCCTTTTTCTTTTCTTCCATTTTTTTCTATTTTAAAAAAAACCACAAAGAAATTATTAAGTAATGGGAAAAGTTTCAAATAATTTCAATAAAACAAAAAAATTTTCTCATTAATTGATTTAACGTGAAATAAGTGGTGCTCTCACGAATTACAATTTTAATTTCTGATATTAATTAGATTTTGTTGTTCTAAATACATGTTAAACATATGAATAAAAAATGAATTGTTCCAAATAATTCAACAACGCTAAGCAATAATAATTATTATTAGATAAAAATTAAAAAAAAAAAAAAAAAACGGAAATGACAGCACCTACTGCGATAGTGTTAGCTTAATTAAATTGATAAGTTTCACAGCACTGAAAGTGTTTAATCTTAATTTTATCTCATCAGAAGCTATAATTTTTTTGTTGCTTTTGCCATCACTTTTTGCTCGACCCGGATTTATCTTTTTAATTTTCAAAACAATTTATTTTCGAAACAATTTTTAAAATTTTTTTTCTTTAAATAATTACTGGAATCATTGTCTAGTTCAAAGTCCGACATGAGACTTCCGACTGTTCATCCTTCAATACAGTAGATAAATCCAGCGAAAAAAAAATTTTTCACCACTTTTTTTGTTTTTATTGCTTTTTTCAAATGATTGCTTAACTTGTAAATTTCGAGTAATACAATATAACAAAATTCGAACGAATAAACTGTTGAATTTGCAAGTTATTCGTTCATCATGATTAATTAAAGCATGTTCATTAATTAACGATAATATCCAGAAATAATTTAATCTAGTCAATTCATTTCAAACATCAGAATATTGATTAAAATTTTGAAATTTAAAATATTTCACTACTTACTGTGAAATTATTGCTATTTGTAAACAAAATAAACAAGTGAAGAAAGAAAGGAGAATGATACTGAGCATTAGCAGAGAATGTTTATTTATAGTTATGTCTAGTCAAATGTAGAACAAAGAAAATTAGCATAACAATGGAAGAGGAGTATATTTAAAACTTTCCCAAAGTCATAAATTTCACAGGGGATGAAAAAGCTCTTAATGCATTATTAGCATTTAAAATTGGAGAAATTATAGAGTTAAAATACAAAATGGTGTGAGCAACCAAGCGTTTGTTTATGTTTATATATGTGTGTATATATAGATTTGTATACATATATGTACATATACATGCGTATTATCTAGGTGCATAGATGTATGTTTTACTCAGTGAATTGTAAATTTGAAAAGCTTAACATAATTTTTTCTATTAAGAAACTAGTTGTTTGTCGCTTTTTTTGAATGTATTCATTTCTCTACTCGATTAAAATTTAAATTATAATATCTAAAATTGAATTTTTTATGTTTTAAAAATGAAAAATAGCAAGGAAATAGGAATTAAATTTATTCAGAAATGTTTAAGCAAAAATTATTTTTGTTAATTACAAACTTAATATTTTTCAAAAATTCTATGGAACAAATATGCATTGATTTTACAAATGTCATTTAAATATTGCAGTACCAACAAAAGTATCGATTTTATGCTATTTATAAACTGATAAATTTTTGAGCGAAGAAAAAGGAAGGAAAAATATTCAGAAAAAGTTTAATTACAAAGACTACTCTTTCAAAGAGTGGGAAAAAGTGGGGACGAGGGATTGAATTTGGAATTGAATTCTAGCAATGAATTTATATATAAAAGGAATTGACAAATCTGCAATACAATTGAAAATTTCCATTATGGCTAATTTGAAACATATATACATATATAATCAATTTAAAATTATTTCATTTTTCCTCTGATGATTTTTTTTTTGCAATATAAATTAATGCTAATACAATTAGCTAAACAAATAATTTTTATTTATAAATACCTTTCCTAATATCTAAACATTAAATGAAAAATATTATGATTGTATGAACAATTTTGGTAATTTTGATTTTCAATGCAATAATTTAAGCATTAAAAAAAAAAAAGAAAACATGAAAAAGAAAACTTGAGGCTATGATTGAATGATCGAATCTATGTTAAAATTACTACTTTAATTGTTTCATTTATCGAATTTTTACCTTATACTTTCACTAGCTTAGTTGCTTTCTGTTCAGCTTAAACATATGTGCTATCACTTCAACGAATTGAATTAAACGATATTAACAAATAGTGATATCATTAGGTAAGCATAATTATTAATATTGTGTAGTGATAATTTCTGTCACATTTCTGGAGTTTAGATCAACATTCCTCTTATAACGATTAGTCAACAAGGAAAAAATTATGCATTTCCTGGTATATAAAATAAATACAAAAAGTATGAGAGGAAAAGAAAAAGCAAAGAAATTGGCGAAAATGCTAGTGCTATTGATTTGTTTGAAATTCGACATGTTGAACAGTTCAACAAAATTTAACAATTCAACAAATTCAAATTCAACGAGATTCAATATATTTATTAGAAGATTGATATCAGAATTCATCATTCGAGCGGAAAATTGGTTTTATTGGACATAAGAAATACAAGATTTTTTTTTTAACTTATAATTTAATTTAATGAAATAAATGATCATTATGAAAATAAAAAATAAATTGGTAAACTTTTCAATGAAATTAATTCTATCACTGATGAGAAAATTGATAAAGTGAAAGCATTGATGACAATGAACAATCATTACCTGTAGATTATTCATTTTTAAATCTTTGGTTTAATCCTTTCCACTCAGGTAACATCAACAAAATGATGAAAAGAACGGGGATGCTTAAATAATACAGCATCATCAAAAAACATCAAATGTGATGAATTGAAAGTGCAGCCAATTTAAATTGAACAAGTGAAAAACAAAAAAAAAAGAAATATATGGGAACAAAGTGAAAAAAAGTAACAAAAAGAAAAAAGCATTGTAAAATATTCTCGAGAATTTGTTTTTCACTTCATTAACTCCCGACAAATATTCGTCTCAAAATTTTTTTCTTATCTTCCGTTTAACCATCACTTAAGCATTTTTATTTATCAATTTTTTGATTTTTTTCAATTTCAACTAAATTTCGTTCGAACATTCATAAAAGTTATGTATTTTAATTAATAAATTTTGCCTTTTTTTTCACTTCCCAAATAAATTTGAAACAAAAAAATCATTTTTCAGTTCTTTTTTCCAATTTCCCTTTTTCATCGCCTATCATTCTTTTTAAATCCTAAGAATCATTCTATATTTTACACCATGCTATGTTATGAAATAATATAAGTATAGCAATATTTTTAATACTTAGAAAAGTAGATTAAATGATGGTAGGAATGTAGAAAAAATATGACATCAAATGTTAGCAGTGATATGTCAGTGACATTTTTTTCATTGTTATCATTTTATAATAGCATTAGTCGTATCTGATGGTGCAGGAAAATCGGCTTCAAACTCATTTGGCATTCCACATAGAACCAAATAAATGTCATTCTCTTTTAACATATTATAATATATTAATATTTATAAACATGTAAAAATATGCAATTTGACATCAAAATAATTCATAAAATTACAACTGCATGATAAAGGCTGGTATGACTTTTTTATTAGTTATAATTAGATGTCCAGTTATAATTAGTTGCCCAGTTAAAATTAGTTGCCCAGTTATAATTAGTTGTAATTTAAAAACCAGACAAAATATTACAGGTAAATGAAAGTAACAATGTTTATTTAGAAACAAATAAATGGACAACTAGTTGAATTTATACTTCATTTGTAAATTAAGATATGACATCACTTAAGTATCATTAATCAAAATGATGTGATTCTGTCATTATTACCGCCTAATGATTAAAATAAAAAAAAACAAAACACTGCAGCAACTGTGATATCCTGGACATCTCACTTGCTTCAACTCTCTTCCCCTCTTCTTTCTGTGCTAACTTTCATCAGTAAAATTCGGACAACTACTAATTTTTTCATTGTTATCTTTTTTAGCTTCAAAATTTCATCTCTTTTATCATTTACTTTTTTTTTTCCACTTACAATTTAAATGACAGTAAATGGCGCAATTTTTAATACTTAAAAAATATCAATGTACAATATATTTTTTTCATCTTACTTTACATACTCAAATAAATAATTTTAAAATCACTTAGTTTGTTCTTGTTTTCTTGTTCTTGAACTTAAACGGATAATGGAATTTAAAAGAAAAAAAAAGAGTGACAAGTTTGTTTTTTCAGAAATACCGAAACAAAAAAAATCACGGTAAATGTTTTTAAATTGGAATGTTGCGAGCTATGTAAATTTAGATATGGCATCATCACATCAAGTATCAAAAATCAAGATGATGTGATTTTTGTTTACATCATCACTTAATGATTGTGAAAAAAAAAAAAATTCTAAACACAGCAACAACTGTGATATTCTAGACATTACACTTTTCTCAATTTTTTTCCTCTTTGCGTTATCTATCATCAATAAGATTCGAACAACTATTTTTTAATTTTTTTAATTCCTACTCCTCCTATCATCTCATGTTCTTCTACCAAAAACAGGTTATTTTAAATATAGTTAATTGATTTTTTAAATTTATCAGTTTCTTCTTTTTATTTTTTGTTTCCTGCTAATAAAACATATGCACATTACTTTTATATTGGCATATCAATTTCACGCAAACACACAGTTGTTCTTTTCTTCATTTTCCTTCCGTTTCGTCTTTTTGTTTATTCAGTGTTCAGAAATGAATTTGTCTTTTGCGGTACTTCCTCATCAAATTCATCAAATCACATTTTAGTGATTATCGATTGCTTTTCTATTTGGTCAAATATTTTGTCAAAAAGTTCCAGTTTGTACACATTACATTGATATTTCCAACATTTTATCAAATTTTTATCACTTCAAAATTTTAATTTAAACGTTTTAACTTCTTAAATCATTTATACAATCAAAAAAAAACAAAAAAAAATTTTATGAGCTCTTTTTTCGAAAATAAATTTTCACTTTCTTTTTTCCTAGCAGGAAACAACAGCAAAAAAAAAATTAAATTAACAGTGATAATGTAAATGTATTCAGTCATTTACTTTCCCAGTGTCATTTACCTTCCTCAATACTGTTTTCATGCACGCCTGTTTCATCAGCTGATTGCTCTGAAAATTTAATAGAATTTGTAAAACAAAAAACGAAAAACAGAAATTGTTTTTTTATTTTTCTTTTTTTCTTATTGTTTATTGAAACAATTGTTAATGAATTCAAATGGAAATATTGAATTATTTAACTTGAATAATTTCTAATTTAATATCATTCATTTAGCTATGTATTTGCTTTTTTTTTTCAAAAATGTAATTTTTTAAACTAATTTAATATATTTTGAATAGTTTAAGAAATTTTTCTTTTAACTTATTAATTAAAAAAAAATATATACTTTCATTTCTATTGTATTGCACAGAAGCTCGATTTTGTTGGACAATGTATGGAAGAGATGAATTTATCACTAGTCGATTCTTGCAATGATCCACTTGATGTGGTGGAATATGGTGCAGCTGGTAAAGTTGAATTTGGTACGAAACTTTTGCTTGGTTTTAGAATTGAATGCAATGGTGCCGTTGATTTTTTATGATCCATATGCATTGTTGGTTTACGATAAGGATCGTTGTGATCAGTTCGTAATAATGCTTGATTTTGCTTTTCAGTTGTTGTTAGCATATTTTTACCATCATAATTTATATTACCTTAAGTGTAAAATTCACTAGTGAAAGAAAATACCTGCCATTAATTGAATAATTTAATTAAAAATTAAAATGTTTCATATTATTTAATTTTTTCCGATATTTATATATGATGCAAAAAGTTTTAATTACTAACCAAATGTAATGCTTGGTTTTACTCCTTTTTGAGAATGAATCGGGGGTATTTTATGCCGAATTGGTTCATCAAGTTCCTTAGCTGGAGCATTGTGAAGGCAAAGAATTGGTAATTCAGAGCAATCAGTAAGTTGTAGTAAAATACGATTACACTCAGCAGAAGCTACCTTGAAGGATTTATTGAAAATACTTTGTAGTATTAACAGTTAAAATTTTTTTTTTCTTTTACTCTATACATTTTACGTTAAATTTATTTTTGTTTACAAATGAGAGTAGTTTTTTGAATTCTAAATTTGCTAATAATTTCGAATTTACAAAAGATACGTGTTAGAACTAATTTTATTTAGTAATTTTTTTTTAAGTTACTTCATGCATACAAGTTTATTAGCAGTACTATGAGCATTGAAACTTGAAAGCAGTGTTCCATCTTTTATACTGCATGCTTCAATCCAACCAGTTGCATTTGCTAAAATATTCATTTCATCACTTAATTTCAATATTTGAAATTACAGTAAAAAAAAATACGCCATAAATATACGGCATATGTTCTATTATCGCAAATAATTACAATCATGATATTTATTACAAATGTAGATAGATCATATTGTTAAAAAAAATCAGATTAAAAATCATTTATTTGAATTTGATTTAATTTTTCTTTTCTAAAACTAATTTTTTGTAACCTGAAAGAATGACGGTTGCTTCAGCATTAATTGCTAATGCAGTTACAGGCGATTCCGTTTTCAGTGAACGAAGAATATTTCCAGTTGATGCTGTCCAAATAATAACTTGTGAATCTTTCGCACCACTAATAATTATTTTTTCATCGATCGGAATAACACAGCAACTAATTGTCTCCTCATGACCAACAAGTACCTATAAGTAAGCGCTAAAATTGTAAATGTTTGGAGAAAAAAGTGACATAATAACAACTTTGCTGTGTGATATTTAGTCATTTATATTCTTTTTTTTTCTATATTCTTTTTTTTTTTTTTTTTTTTTTTTAATTTTTTTTGTTTTTTTTTTTTTTTTTTTTTTTTTTTTTTTTTTTTTTTTTTTT
>JARVGP010000747.1:0-30842 GCA_029876185.1 Mansonella ozzardi | reverse complement strand
TAATAATAATAAAATAAGAATAAGAATAATGATAATAATAATAATAATAATAATAATAATAATAATAATAGATAATAATGATAATAATAATAATAAAAATTAACAGTAATAGTAATAGTAAAAGTAATGTTAGGTAAAGAAAAAAGTATGATTTTATGAAAAGTACCATACATTATCATCAATGAGTAGCCGTAGATTCGTAAATGGAATAAGTATAAATTAGATGGAATAGCAATGATTTGTTCTTTTGATTTAAATCAATCGACACAATTCCGAGGAAGACATGAAGACAAATGGGAAAAAACCGAAAAACGATGGAATCTGATGGAAAAAAAAAGTATAATTCAGGAATATTCTTTACACAGAAACTTCTCAATGCATTCAATAGTACACTACGCGCACTGTCTCTTCCCTTCTTCCTTCATTCAACTGATAATGTTGCCATAACGTTTCTCCGTGTGTGTGTATGTGTGTGTGTATGTGTGTGTGTGCGTGTGTGTGTGTCTGTGTGTGTGTCTGTGTGTGTGTGTCTGTGTGTGTCTGTGTGTGTGTGTGTGTGTTTATGCCAGTGGGAAAATGATAAATGATTAAAAATCTAAAATGTTATTGCTATTGAAAAAAAAAAACAAAAACTTGTTAGTGATCGTGGAATTATTCCAAATGCTACCACGTTAACTGAGGAGGTATATGCCTTAAACACATGCATTTGAAAGTTATGTCTAAAAATTATGTTTTAAATTGAAAGTTTTCCTTCCCATACTATAATTCTTAAAAGTTATGCTAAAGAAGAAAACAAGAGAAAAAAATAAGACCAAAAAAGAAAGAAAGAGAAGAAAGAACAAAGATATAAAGAATGAAAAAAAGAAAAGAAAAGTAAATGAATGTTAAAAAGCAAAAGCAGTAGCAATAATTTAATTTTAAAAAATGTAAAAAAAAAAAGGGAAAAGGAGGAGAAAGTAAATGGAGAATAGAAAGAAAAAAAGAATAAAAGATATAAATGAATGTAATATAAAATAGTATGAAAGAAAAGAAAAAATGGAAAAAATTATAGAAAAAAAATAATTTTTGATAGTTTCATTGCAAAATAAAAGTGAATAGAAATTGGAAAACAAAAAAAGAAAAAGAGAGAGAAAACTTTAAAAGCATTAAAGAAAGTTTTCTTTTTTTGAAATCGATACAAAGTAACATTAGCTAAAATCATAGATTAAGCTTAAAAATTTCAAAATAAATTAAAACATTTTCATTATTATTTTCTTTCTCAACTTTTTACCGATTTTTTTCTCATCTTTCTATTTTTTTCTTATCATTTATGCATATCTTCGTTTCATCTTTATTTAATTTTTTTCCTCTTTTTGTTTTTTTTTTTGTTTTTTAAATGAAATATGATTCAGTAGCAAATAAACCATAAACCAAAAATCATTTCAGTCGTTTTTTTTTCTTAATTCTAAACTTTTTTTTCTTCATACTTTTCCAATTGTTTTGTTTTCCACTTCTTAATTTCTCGTTTTATTCTATTTTCTAACATTATTTTCTCAGAAAAAAAGGATAAATGAAGGGAATAAGATTGAAAGTTGGAGAGAAAAATGCAATGATATGATATGGAAAGCATGGATTTTTTTGATTCTCTATTTCCATGGAAATGAATAATAAATGGAACTTAAACAAATCCATCGTAAAAGTAGTAATATCAGAGAAAATCAACAAGTTATGAGTTGAAATGATTCAATTCTAATTATGCTTAATTTGCATTAGCATAAACTATACATCTTTATTTGAATAATTATGATAGAGTTTATTCATGCAATAAAATTTGCAGAATAATCCAAGCAAAATTTGCTTGCGTTAGTTAAAGAATATTCTCAAATTCAAAAGATAAATTGCATTAAAAAATGGAAAGAAATGAAAAAATTACACTTTCTTGCTTTTTTTTTTTATCTGCAATCTATACAAACATAAAATTTCAATGGAAGAATTATTAATCCGAAATTATTCCAACTGATATTTTTTATTGAATACATTTATATATCTTAAATTTTTTCTAAAAAAAAAAAATGCTTCAAAGAGATATATCTAAAATATCTTATGAAATATATTGGGCAGTATTGAATGACAAAGTGAAAAAGAAATCAAAAAAAAAAAAAATGAAGAAATGAGTGCAATTCACAAAAATAAGAGGGAATGAAAAGGAAAAAAAAAGATTTCAAACATAGATCTGATAATAGTACGATTTCATTTTACAGTTTAAACTAACAATATTAAACAACAACGAACAACATTTTTTTCTTATTAAATTCAAATTAAACTGCAGTAAATTGCAGCATAGACGAATAATTTTGATAAATTAATATTTAACTAATGTAAACATTTCAAAATATCATTCATTTATAGTTTGCACCACATACAATAATAAAAAAAAGGAAAAAAACAGAGAAGAGAGTTTATTCGCCTATTTTCAAGTACGAATAGCTTTCGAGAAGTTTCGCTGAAGTCATAAAAACGGAAAAAAAAAAAAACGAAAAATTAATAGCTCTTATTAAAGTGAGAGAAAGTTTGAAATCATTTTTATGGAATGATAAAAAAAATAATTGAAAGCATTAAATAATTGAATTATTTGAATGATTTATTTCTTAAAAAATGATGCCAACAAAAAAGATGAACATTTCATTTGATCGCTATCATTCATTTTGCTTTTTTCTTTTTCCTCTAATTTACTCATTTAAGAAAATAATTTTGAAAAATTGAAGAAGAAATAAAGAAGACAGAAAAAAAAAGTAAGCCATGTATTATTAGATTGTTCAGACAGGAGGAAAAAAGAGCCAGAAATAAATCGTTCGGAAAAATAGCTTCTTTCATTTTTGTTTTCTTTTTCCCCATTTGATTGATCAGCCATTGTATTAAGAATGAACTAATTGTATTAAAAAAAGAAAATTATTCTTCTTTTGAAAAGAGAAAAAGTGCAAAGTACAAATTAACTTACTCGAAAGATTCTTCTTCATCAAACTTTCCAATCAACAATTAAAAAAAAGAAAAAAATGCTCTTTGAATTTTAAAGGATGCTAAATATTCAAAAAGATTCGTTGCATCATTGTGAAGAAGATATTAAATTTATTCATCTGAAAAGTTTTAATTGCTCATAACATGCAAGACAAAAGTTCATTTTTATCTTATAAAAATAATATAGCTTTCCTTACTGACACTAATAACATCTACAAAACATCGGATAACCACAAAAATACGGAAATGTTAATCATCTACACATGAATTTTCGATGAGACATTTCAAAATTTGATAAATTAAAGTATCTTAGAAAGGCGGGAAATTAATTAGGAGATTCTTAATAAAAATGAATAAAATATAGAAAGCTAAAATTTTGCGTAAATTGCTTACATTTGGCTCAATTACTTTGCTAGAAATTCTGCACCATTAAAAACTGCTGGAATAATTTTCAATTAACTTAATGTATGATCTTTTAAAATGTTGATAACTCATACTGAGTAAATTGTTCGAAATACAATACATAAAATGGAGTAGAAAACTAAAATAGTAAAGGCGACATTTTTTCAGAATGTTTAATTAAAACTTGGCTAGAACGACACAAAGAAAAAACAAAAAATAAAGATTCTTCTATAGTTGACAAATAAATTTGATGGGCAAATTAATGATTTGTTTCGCTCGAACAATAGTGAACTCTACTTAACTGAATTATCAGTGAACAATAGTTCTGATATAAGAACAATAATAGTTGCTTGGGAATTTTAATGTAACTTAGGAATGGAATGATAGAGTGATATACTCCTGTTACTTCTACTTAGTTGTGCATATATATAGCTGCATGTAAAGCAAAAAACGAGCAAAAATCCATATGTAAAAAATTTTTGTCATTACGATAAAAGTTATACTTTCGATAGAAAAAGATTAGAGGAGAACATAAAGTTGATTCGTATTATATTGCGAAAGACAACAGTAACTGCAGTTCTAAATTTTTATTTACTTTTTATTTTTCCTTGATTTACTATCAATTATCTCAATTTCATATAACTATGCATCTAAGATTTCCTGATCACTGGAAAGAGGAGTATGAATTGCAAAATAAGGCATTCTTTAGTTTAATCAATCAAACTAATAGCATAAAATGCTCAATATATTGAATTTAAAAAACTTGAAATAAGAAAGGAATAAAACAAATCATGGTATTCAATTCACGTGAAATAAGTTTTGTAAAATTTGAACTTTGCTACAACATCTTGCTGTGATTAGTAGAACTGCTTATTCATTTATTCATTTACTCGTTGTATTTCAACTAATAAAGCCATAATAATTTAGGATGATAAACTCGATCAGTTCTAAGTATTCTTCAACATATGCGCGCAATTTTTGTTGCTAAAAAAATGAGATTACAAACGAAAATTATAAAAATACTGGCAATAATATCTACAGGAATGTATTTTGAATGAAAAAGTTTTGAAATATTTTTTTATTGCTGAACACTAATTTCTCATTTCTTTTCACGAATGATACTTCGGAAAGTAATTAATTTTTGGGTTAAATAAGTGTGATCAACAACGTATATAGCAGTTCATGCGATGAGGTACTGAGCAGAAAAAACTTGATGTTTGAAAGATTTTGTTGAAAAAAATTGAAATATTAAATAAAAAAAGCATTTATTTGAATATTAAATGATGAAAAGGTACTATAAAATTATTACAAGTCATAATAACGCTATGGAATTTTATACTATATTAATGCGTGGTTCATCCTTCTGTTTTCAAATTCAATTTAAATCGGTCAAATTGAACGAATCAATGCATGGAATTTCTCAAAATTTCACCTCCTTCTCGTAATTTTCCTATGAAAAATATAAAATTATCGAACTAAGCCGCGGAATTAATGATTATTTCAGAAATTTCACAATAATTTCGCGGATTTGTTCTTTTTCAAACAGAATCTAATTCTTGAGATGAAGAAAACAAATGAAGAATAAAAGAAAAAAGTGAACAATAGGATAGCATACCTGTAATATTTGGATCCATACCATACTGTATGTCGTCGCCTCATAACGAAATATTTGTAGGATTTTTATTATGGATCGAATAAAATAAATTAAAATATGCCGAGTAAATGTATTTTCATAAGAAGAAAAAATGGATGGAAAAAGCCTAAGGGTTAATAATCCCAAAATACATTTGCATTGAATAATCAATCAACTACAGAATAACAGTAATTAATTTGAATTACAACAGTGTAATTGATTTCAAATGATAATATTTTTTCCCAGTGTGTGTTCCATGAATATAGCTAATTAATAATAGTGGGAAATGATGAAAATATTTATCTCTTTCCTCTATAAAAACAAGTAAAACAACAAATAGAGCAAAACAATATGATGTCGCTTAGAACGTTGGAAAAAATAATTGAAGCTTAAAAAATTTGTTTCTGCAATAACTTACTAATTTATGATTTCAAATTTTATGATATTTAAAGAACACATTATTATTAATGTGAAAGAAAGAAAAAAGGAAGAAGAGAGGAGCAGAGAGGAAGAGGAATTTAAAAAATATAAAAAAGTAAGTATTGTTCCGTACTTTGTGATGAATTTAAAGACAGAAATTACACCTGAAAAATATAAATGTAAAAGTGGAAATATGACTGAGCGGTTTCATTTGTCATTCAATCTATAAATTAAAAACATTTTCTGTGATGTGGGTAGATTACATTAACAATTTGCTAACCAACTCACTGGTATCCTGTTATTTTTTCCTTCCTTCCTTTTCATTCTTACTGATTCTGTCATATTTGGTTTGATATTGCCATTACTGATACTATTATTGTTATAATCACTGAATAACAATAAAATTTTTAAATAAACAACTATAATAAATTGTGTTGTTGATTTTGCTGTCAAACACTTTTGCTATTAAATGTATTATTGATGCTATGACAGCAAAAATAGTAGAAGATGATGAGTGATTTGATGGTATCGCTGTTGTTATTGTATTGTTGCTCTTGCTACTTTGTTGTTTGCTATTGCCGCTGTTGTTGTAGCAGTCACATATTGTTACAAAATATTGAATGTAGCAATAATAATAGCAGTTGTTGTTATGACTGCAATAGTGTTAAGTCCTGTTATTCAATATTATTGAAATTGTTTTTTTTTTTTTGCTTCATAATTTAAATTGATAGATATAATGAATAAATTTTATATCAAGTAATAATTACTAATCTATTATTGTAATTACAATTGTATAACGATAAAATTATCAAATAAACAATTATAATAAATTGTTGTTCATTTTACTTCTTCTATTATTAAATGTTATTCAAAAAAAATTTGATAAAAAATGTATTCACTTTTAACTTTCTACGTTGTCATTTTTATTTAATAAAGCAAAGAGCGTGCTGAAAAGTATTGGAAATTATTGTTAAATTTCATGCCAATTCCATTTTTTTTTCATTTTCTTCATATCAGCTGTTACATGTCTCATTTATCAAGGATTTATCATTTTCAATTTCCTTTTCTTGAGGGCTTTTCAATCCCTTTTTTATCGACGATGTTAAAAATCTATTTGAAATGTTCCATTTATTTAACATGATGTGATAATAGTTTTGTCTATAGGCAAATTGTCACTTCAATTACTCTTTCCCAGTTATTCATGAAGCAGAAACGAATTAGAAAGTACGGGTAAATTGAGGAAAGGAAGTTAAACTTTATAACTTCATTACCATAGAAATGAAATAATCAGAAAGAATGAATGAATTTAGTGGAGAATTTAAAAAGCACTTGAGGATTGTTTGATGAAAAAGAGCAGAAATTGTATTTAAAAAAATGCTAAAAAAGAAAAAATGAAAATAAAGAGTTTTTCAGAAAACTATTTGCAGTCAGAAAGTTTACTGAGTTTTTCGAATTCCCTTCCCCCTTACGTTTTCTATTTGCTTTGGAAATCCTTTTAATTTATTTCCGTTGAAGAGCAAAATTTTCTTTGTTTTTTCTTCTGTTTTAAATGTTATTTCGTTACTTTTTCAATGTCTTCTTTTCTCGTTTCTTTGCAACGAATGAAAAGATTTTGCAGTAATGAAGAAAAAAAAGAAAATTCTGCATTATGAATGGGAAAATTTTAGAAGAGATTTACTGAAATGCTTTGATTAATTATCAAGTTAGAGGGCAGTATTAGATAAATAAATATAATGAAAAATTGCAGGAAATAATACTGTTAATACCAAACTATACAAATCTGTCAAGCCGTGTGTTTGAATAATGTCAATTAAGTTTTTTGTTTTGGTATTAAGAACTTTTATATATTTGAGTTTTTTTCTTCTAAATCTCAATTAAGTATCGCTTTAATCTCGCATTTACTCGTTGAATGAGACCGGATTTCTTATATCTTCTGGAAGTAATGGAGAGGAACTTCCCTTTGATTTAGGATAGTGTCAGCAATGACACCTTATTGATAAAATTTTATAAATTTTTTTTAAATTTTATTTTTTACTTTTGAAAAATTGCTATATTTAGCTAGGTTATTTCATCTGTACAACTTTCAAAAACCGCTCTAAATTCTGATCTATTGTTAAAAATCTGTTATTTTCTCAGATAACGAAAAAAGCGATTTTAAACCCATTATTAAATCGAGGACTAATAACATGACTAGATAATCAAATAAGAATGAGAATGCAACATTAAAGCTATTAAGTTTTTTTTAAAACTTAGCAGTAGCTGCAGCAGTATTTATCTTCTAAATAATTTTAAAACTTACTACTTTTGCTGTCAAAACAATATTCTCGCAACAATAATTGAAAGCTTTGGTAAAAAACGAAGAAT
This sequence comes from Mansonella ozzardi, assembly GCA_029876185.1. Classification (NCBI taxonomy): domain Eukaryota; kingdom Metazoa; phylum Nematoda; class Chromadorea; order Rhabditida; family Onchocercidae; genus Mansonella; species Mansonella ozzardi. Next base: position 23,029 of record JARVGP010000747.1, on the reverse strand, counting down.
GCAATAATGATGATAATATGCAGTAATGTAAAAGAAGAAAAAGATGATAATATGCATTAATGTAGAAAGGCGATTATCAGAATAATGACTTGCGGTAATATCATTCTTGCAACTCAACTAATATTGAGATTTTAATCCTGCTAATATATCATTCAAATCCGAATTTCCAAGCTAAATTTATTACATATATATGATCCAACAAAAAAGGAAAGAAAGAGAAACGAAAAAGAAGTTGTGAATTAATTTAAAAAAAATTGTTTTATTAACAGATAATACTGGTGATGAATTTTGCGATACTCGTCACAGCTTAATTTTTTTTAATCTTTTTTCTTGCACAGCTAGACTCGAACAAGAAAAATGATTTAATAAAATTTTACATTTCTGTTCCATCTTTTTGTAGTTGAAAGTAGCCTTGATAACGATATAAAAATAGTGAAGAAAAATTAATCCCGAAATTAGTTCTTAAATATTGCAAAGTGGCATCAGCGATAAAATGGATACTAATAGAAAGTAAAGTGTATTAGCGATGATGATCTTATATGCGATGCGGACAAAAACGAAACCAATATCGACAGTAATTGTGATGAGAAAAATAATAGTATCAGCAAAAGATAATAAGAATAATAAAACAAATAATAAGCAACAAAAATAATGGTGATTTTCCCGTTAACAGCTGGATCGGTAGCATCAGTAATAACAAGGATAATAATTACAGTAAGAGAGGCAATAATAAATTTACCATTATCATAAATAATGGTGATTTTCTCGTTAACAGCGGGATCGGTAGCATCAGTAATAACAAGGATAATAATTACAGTAAGAGAGGTAATAATAAATTTACCATTAGCAAAAGATGATAGAAATGACAAGTAATATCGATAGAAAATATAGCTTACAGCTTATTATCGGCTTTGAATGTATGAGAAAAAATTTGTTTGCATTATAAGCATTTCTTACATACTTTTCATTGTTCAATCGGACGACGTTACATAAAGCATGCAAGGCAAATTCTAATTACTTTGTTGCAAAAAATTGAATGATAATTAAATCGAAATATTCAAATGCTAATTAACACTGCATTCCTTCAAAAATTTCAACAAGAAACTTAACTAAAGAGCCTTGAAATAAATCAGTCAGAATGTGGGAGAGTTAATACAAAACATATGTAAACTCAATAATTTATTTACATTTCTAAACTGTCGTACACAAAACTAAAGTAAAAATGTTTTCTTTTTTAAATTTTACTCTAATTTACGATGAAGTAATTTTTGGTCTGTCAGCTGTTGATTAATGATGCTTAACATAATGTAAAAGATTAGTATTACTTTGATTTACATAGGTCTAAGATTAGAAGCGAAAATTGAATCGTAAAATTTTTATTCTGCCTAATTTCATAAAATGCTAATGTAAAATTATGTATGAAAAAATATATATGTTTGTTCGTAATTAAATTATGATTATATTACATAAATAAATAGCTATAATATAAGAATAATTAAGTGAAGTCCATTACATAAAAAATACTTACTTTGTTAAGTATTCTTTAGACTTAAATTTCTTTCTTTTCTAATTTTTTGTTTCAATCCTTTCTTTGCCAAAAAATCTTATTTTTTAAAATCTACCATAAATCAAAAAAAATTAGACATCATATGCTGAAATAATAGTAATTGAAACAATAATCGATCATTTCAAAAATATAAATGCCCATATGATGCTTACATATGGTTACTTCCCTTCTGAAAATAATGTGCTTAATATTTTGATAACAGCGCAAAAGAACAGCCGAAGAATCATTCTATTCCATTCCATGTGACTATATAATTGAAATTGAAAAGCAATTCTAAATGAGAAATGAATTTTCTTCAATTTCTTCATATTCACGATTATGGATGCTTTTAGTATTTTGCGCAAGAGATGCTAAATGACAAATGATTCGTGATTGTCACACAAAGGATATATGTGTTTAATGATGAAAGAAATGCATAAAATTATTTTTGCAAAGATGATAAATTTAATTTCGACATGTATTATGGATTGATAAGCGATACATGTCGTTTAAAATTTTATTATTATTTAACTTATTTAACATCAAAGTTTATCAGTTTGATCTGAAACTGGATAGATATGCAAGTTCGATTGAGATTTAGATTTCTGTTTTGTTTGTCAAATATTCTAGTCTCAAATATCAATAGTAATTGATCAAACTATCTGTAGTAAATATTATACATTAATCAATGAAATGAGCAATCTTTAATCAACAAGTTATTTATTTTTTTTTTAAAGAATAATAGGAAGTATAGTAAAAGATCAAAATTTTGCCTTTAGCATCAATTTATAAAATTTCAAATTTTTGAAAAGATCATTCCATTTTTTTACTGTTTGTTTATTTAATACATTTGAGTAAGAAATTTTTAATGATTTGATAGATTGTTCTTAATAATAGTGATTTGCTATGGCATGAACTTAACAATGATACTATTCGTGCTATTGTTTTGTTGATGACATTTTGCGACAATTAAATTCATAGAGTAACTAACTCTTTTGCTACTATAGTTAAATTTAAATGATTGAACTTAAAAGACGAAAAAAAGCAATAAATTTGAAGGGTAAGAAGAAAAGCTTGCCATCTTGTATGCCATGGCGGAAGTATAGTACTTGCCCAATTACGTTGTTTCCATTGGTTTCTGCGTTGTTGAACTAGAGTGTTTAATTTTTGTTCCTGCAATTAAATATTTATTTCCTCCTAAATGATTCTTTTAAAAAAATCATAAAACTAACAATTTCGTTAAAAAACAACAAATAAATGAGTTACGACGAAAAATTGGCAAGTTTTAATTAAAACGTTACTGATTTAATATTTTTTCTTTAATTCAACATTTTGTTTTTGATTTCTCTGTTTTTTTGAAATTTAGAAATTCGCGGTGTCTTTTGAAATCAATTATGGCAGCACATTTTTTGGAAAAAAGGGAAAGAAAAGCAAAATCAATCATTTTAAATCGGTTATTTTAATACTGAATTAATCATTTAAAAAAAATCTTGCGGAATAAAATTTAAAACCTGCAATTCTTCCTTCCATAATGCTTTTTTTTTCTTCTTCTATAATGCTCGAAGTTTTTTTACAATATTTTCAAAAATTCATAAAAAGAGAAATTTGACACAAAAAATACAATTGATTTGCATAGTGTAGGATTTAGATTAAATTTTCGTTTTTCTTCTAAAACTTTTGCAACACCGATAAAATCGGAAGGATAAAGTACAATCATTTAGACTTTGAGATTGCGATAAACATCTAATGGTTTTTGATTTTTGAAAATATTATTGTCATGAAGCAAAATAAAATCCATGTAAAAAAATATTTAATCATGCTGCAAAGTTTTTTTCAGAAATAAAAAGTGAATTTAACGACAAAAAGCAAATGCTTGATGAAATACAATAAATTTATAAAATAATTTAGAATAGTGCTGATTGAAATTAAAACTTTTTAAAACATTATAATAAAGAAGCAAGTATAAATATTATTATTGCTTACCTGTTTAATATTTTGTAAAACTTCTGTAACTTAAAAAAATAAGATTACCAAGACACCGTAGAAAAAATTCATGAAATAAATAAGTTTACTGAAATTTTTGGAAAACAAAAATTCAATTACTTTTGAAATTTTTGACGGATTAAAATTTGCCATTAAATCTTTTTTCGTATTTTCATCGCCTTCCATGAAACGTTTCGCGCTATTATGACGAAAAGTGTTAATTTGCAATTGTCAAAATTCTTGGTAATATAATTATTCTGACAACATTCCGCATTCAGTCGTTTTCATTATTTTTTCGTTGCCTAGGAAAATCAAATTAATTGTTAAATTTAGCAAGCCATATGAAAGACAATGCATTCCGAACAGCTCGCACATAATTAGGCATAGGAATGTTAACATGCTCAAATGACATATTGAACTATGCTTGCTGCCTTAATCAGTAATATTTACTGACAAATTCTATGAAAGAACTGCAAAAAAGATGTAACTTTGAAAAAAAAAACGAAATTATATAAATATGAAGAGAATTTTCCTTGAAATGAAATTGAAAAATGCTTGCAATTAAATTTAATTGTATGAACGCAGCATAACTCATTGATTTGAAAATGGAATGATGACTTGAATGCATTGTTAAATTACTCTTATAAACCATCTTCACGGATAAAAAGCTTTGCAAACATATCATGATGTTGCAGCATTATTCAACAACCTATGTACTGTTTTCATTATATTTCTTCATAAAACACTGTTTTCAAAATCTCACTTTTAAAAGATTTTTCTTATAAAAAAAAGGAAAAAGATGATTAAAAATCCATTTCACATAAATCATAGTTAGACAATGAGAAAAAAAGTTTTGCTTTTTCTTTTATTTAAGAATATCTTCCAGATTTCAAAAACTTCATAAAACTTAGTGATTTCTCATCTCTATAAAATTAGCAATATGAAATTGTGTCGTTAAATAAGTTCAAATTTTTTATGATACACAATAAAATTTCTAAAACAATCTGCTACGTAATATTAATCGAGATATCCCGACGCTCGACAAATTGAAGTTTGATTATCAAGTGTAACAAAAGGTGAAATAATTGTTTGTGGATTTACTTGAGTGTTGCATATCAATAAGTACACTCTAATCAGATTATTTGCCGTATTTATGTAACTATGATTCTTGTTATCATAATAATTTCGCAAAGAAGCAAAGAATTCATTTGTAGCGTAAACTGAAATGGTAAAGTAACAATTTTGGTCTTTTAAATGATATGGAATTTATCAATCTATAAAATTTGAATGTTCATTAAAGTAAAAAAAAGATGAATAAAAAACAAGTTGAAATAGATTGTAAAAGAAGCTCAAGAAATAAATGAAAATAATGTATTAACATATTTGCGATGAAATTTAATGAATAATAACAGATTAGCCTAAACTTCGCATTAATTTTTTTTAAAAAATATGATATGATTCTCAGTTATTTGTGATTAAATTATTAAAATTTCTGGATGAATATCATTTATTTCTTTTTTTTTCATTCTCCATCTTTCCTTCTCTGTTGAAAGCATTAGCAAATCATGCAAGGGAATAATTTTTTTGTAAATAATTAAGAGAAAATGTTAATCGTTACACTTCCACTGTACAAATTTGATAATTCCTCAGTAAATATTTTATCTTTTGTTATTTCAAATATCATCAAATATTTATCACTAACCAAAACTGCATTAAAAAAGAAAAATGGAATGCGAAAAATGGAAGTAAACAGATAATGATGTTGGAAAAAGAGAAATTGAGCATATCCAAGTAAGTTCTTTAAAGAAGTTTGGGAATTAGCAAAGTAAATAAGTCCTGAGAGGAACTGAAATTCAGTGGGATTTGCTTAGCATTGAGAAGCGCAAGGAGTGATAATCTTAATGGATGACGCAAACTAAAATTAGGTTATTTCAACGACAACTTTAATCTACCGCCAGCTGTCACTGAAGTTGTTTAAATTTGCAATCATACTAAAGTCTATTAAACATAATTTTTGATTGATTTGTCATTTAACGGAATCCTTTATCATTCGATTGTTCCATAAAAGAAACAGAAGAACTCAAAAATAAAACAGAAGAGGGAAAGACTGGAAAACAAAGTGGAAGAGAGAATGATTATTTACAAATGTCAGACGTAATTGTTAAAGGGATTAAACTAAGCGCAAAGTTAAATAAAAGATAAGGGAATGTTTTCCTGTGACAGTATGCAAAAGAATAATGATAAAGTAATTAGAATAGTGATTATATGAAAAGTAAAAATGGTAATTTCTTTGAAAATTTAGACTTGCTGGATGACTAATTTTGTTTAGGAAAATATGCAATTTTAACTTTTCAATAATCAATTTGGCCAATTTTTATTCAATTCTTTTAGCATAATTCTTAACGAAAAGAAATGCGTTTTATCGAACTCAACATTAATATCAAACAAAATTAACTTCTGCCAATAATTTAGCAAGAAAATATGATTTCTGGGTGTAAAACTTGTACATGAACGTTCATTTTTGAATGAAAACAGTTTCCATTGCAAAAAATCATTTCTTGATATGAAAGAAAGAAATTCTTTTTGACCTTCAAAAAATATCATGAAATTCTTTTCTTTCGTTCGTTAATCGATTTTTCGCAATTCGGATATTATCAACTGTAACAAATCTTTTTTTCTGCTCTTAATTAATTATTCAAGAATTTAAATTTAACTAATAATGAAAAAGAATAAAATTAAACATTGAACTTACCATTTTTTTTCTTTTCAACACAAATTCCAGCAGAGTATGGTGAAATATTCAGTCTTTACAAGTATAAATAATAGAAATATCTTGTAATGGGTACAAATTGATTCAAATTGATACGGGAATGCATAAAATATACTTGGTTTTCCCTCAGTTTTTCTTTAAACAATTCAAAAACAAAACAAATTTTCATGAAGCTCTCCAATTTGAAACAAATTTGTCATTTTATTCGATATATGGTATTCTGGGTCAAACAAAAAAATGATTGCAATTAATATAATATTAACAAGGCAAGGAGCAATAATTTTACTACCTTCAGTTTTACTTTTATCGCAAAATCTTTGCAAAAAAACATAATGCTTTCCTAATGCCGCAGTATTTGATGAGAAGAGCTTGAAGATATCGTATTAGATTTGCTTACAATTAATACAAATCGCCGATTTTTGAATCAGTTATGCATTAATATGATTCTAACAAAATTTAAAAACAAAAATTAAAAGACTATTAAATTCCAGTTCTTATTAATAAATTGTGGGATGATGTCATTACCTAGAAGTTTGTTGATCAGTATAATGAATAACAGCTTACTTCTGCTTCCTCTTTTTTGTTCTATATCCATCTTCATCTAATTCAATTCTTTTTGAGCTTCAAGTAAAGCGATAATATTATAATACTCATTTATATCATGCCTGCACTATTAAAATATACAAATTAAACGAATACTAAACATTGCAGTATTTTAAATTGAAATTAAATTGCAATAGTTTTCCTGAAATTATAATAAAACTAAGTGAAACTGTTGGAAAAAAAATGTTTAAATATAAGATGGAAAGGATTATCTTCAAAAAAATTCCCACTATTAGTAAGCCTTTTTTAAAAAAAAAAAGCACTATTTCAAATTATCGTAATGGCTGTACTTTTTGCTCTTTTTGAATTTGTATGATTGTTAGGTAAAAAATGGAAATTTTCCAGCAAACAGTAAATAATAATAATAAGGTTTGTAAGAGGAAAAAGTCATTTCTTCCTTTCTAATACGTTTCATACTGAATCCGTTCGATTTTTTTCATTATCATTATCTATGAATCTTTTCATTATCAGCAGATTATCTATGATCCATTTCTCTTTCCAGATTTATTAAAATAAATCAAATATCGAGGATTTGCATCATTCATGCTAATTATTAATTTTTAAAATAAAATAAACTGAAAAATATTTTTAAGCATTTTACTAAAATAGAAATATTTACTTAGTTGAGAAAAGAGGTCAGCTTGTCTTAGGAAAAGAATATGTTATGTTATGTGTATACACAAAGAAATTAAATATATACATATATATATATATGTATAGTGACCCAAGGGAGACGATGAAAAAGAATGAAATGCCTTATTGGCGGAGAAACTATAGGATGATTAAAGACATACATTTGATAGCCTGAAGAAAAGAGAATAAAAATGAACGAAGGCATGCAGATGTTGGATATAATTCTAGGCTATATTTCTAGATGAAAATTAATGCCTTTACTTTGATTCATCTCATCACAAATCAGTTGTTTATTTCATACAATAAATATTGTCATAGCTAATCATTATGAAAATATTTTCAAAAAAAATATTATGAATTAAGATAAAATGATATGTAATGATAAGGAAAAAGACAAAATGATCTGTATAACAATGATAATCATTGATGATTGAAACAATTGCTGATAGCAATGAAGTAAAAAATAAATAACATTGAAGTCTAACAACTAATTCCCAAGCATATGATTTTTCTGATTCAAAATAACAAATGATGGTGATATATTGTCAGGCAATGTTCATTAATGTGTCGTCTAATGATAATCAGTTGATCTTTTGACGTAATATATTTTGAGATGTGAAGAAGCCGTCGTCTGTTTACATTCATCAGTAGGATAATAAATTATACACAATTGAATTATCATAGAAAAAACAATTAAAATAAAACTAATTTTCTTAAAAATCACGTGCATTGATCAATAGAAATATAATCCAAGGTGACAAAAAAAAAATCTGTCTTCATCTTAAAATAATTCAAACATGATATTTTACATATTTAAAATTCAATACATTAAATTATAAAATTCTATAGAAATATTTCCAGCAATGAGCAATTGGTCTAGTTATTTTAATTGATAAAGTAAAAATTTGACAAACTTTATATCGACAAATGAAATTCTCCACCTCCGCACATAGAATTTTAACAACGAGAATAAGTCAAGTTTGAGCATTTAATTGTTATTTAATAATTTTTAGCATCTTTCGTCACTGAATCATTCAATACTTCAAAGCTTAAAATTGTAAATTGTATAAGGAAAGGAAAGACGAAAAAAAAGGTATGAAAACTTTTATAATTATACAGCATAGCATGTTAAGAAAAGATGAAAGAAACAATAAATGTTTTTTGTGATACAATCTGTCATTGCCTTAGATTTCTAAAAAGCTTGGACTTTTAATACTTGCTAACGAATGTAGATTGCTAGAATTAACAAGGCTAGAAAAATTGTAAGATAGAGACGGACACATTTATATTTATTTGTGACATCATTGTTATTTGAAAAGGAATGATCATAAAAAAGTGAAAGAAGATTAAAATGGTTGCTTCATTATTCGTGACATTTTGAAATTAAATGTGAAAAAAAAATGAAAAAGAGAAAATACGAATGAAATTCGCTATTGTTATCAATCTTTTAAAATTGAATCTGAAAAAAATTTGAAAGAAAATAAATGAAAAATATTGAAGCAAAATATTGCTTCTCTTCAATTCCTTGCTCATTCGATCATTTGAAATTTTAATTGAAATTTTTAAAGCAAAGGAGCATGGTGATGCAATTGTTGATGAACTGTTGTACGGTGATGAATAGATAACGAAATTTCTTACTTTCTTTTCCTTTTTAGAAAAATTCATACAGCTTTATGTTTTAGTGAATGAAATGAGAAATATTCTTTTGAATAAGAAAAAATTGAAAATGACAAGAAGTTGCCAAACTATATAGAAAGAAGTTAGCAAATGGAAACTTCAATATTACTCTTTTTGTTCTTTATAATTTATCTTTCGTGTCACTTTTTTTCCTTTTTTCTTTTCATTGTATACTGCAGATCTTTTCATACCGATTTTTTCTAATTCTTTTTATTATCTTTTTCAGTTTATATTCGTTTGATCAAATTTTAATATTGATAAATGAAGTTACGGCAAGTTTTGTGAAATTGTTTGAATGGTCATTCTATATTTTGGTGCACATGTCTACACGCGTGCTAGGTATGTGTGTGATGTATGTGTTGGTATATGCGTTTGTGTGTATGTTTGTTTATTTTTTAACTTAAAAATTCTCCGGTAAATCTAAGAACTATTTTTTCGTTCTTCTTTCTCATTTTCATTCTGTAATGTAAAATTATGTCTCAATAATATTGCGAATATTAGCCTTTTACATTCTATATATCTGTTTGCTAGTACATATAATTGCAACAATATCAATATCAGTAGTAATAATAGTACTAATGATAACCATGATAATATGATGACGATAATGGTAAACGAAAATATAATATACAAAATACAAATAAGTTCATTGATATTTTTTCAAGAATTAATGAATGTAGCAATCTGTAATATTCAATCACACTGAATGTTAAAATTATCATAAATCTATCAGCCATATTTTCTAATCATGAGAAACATTAGCGAACGGAAAAAGAAAAGATTGATAATTTTGAATAAATGCCTTTCTGATTTCTCTTTTATAATGATAAATAAAAAAGAGCTCACAGTGTTTTGCTAAGAATTTTTTCAATCAAGCAAAATTCTTTGTATTTCAAATTTTTTCATTAAATAAAAAAAATTTCATCAAATAAAAAAAGAAAATAATCGGAAAACAATAGACACCTCAGTTCATTTGACATTTCTATTTCAACGATGATAGATGAGGAAGGAAATGAAAAGAAAAAGCAAAACGAAATGGCAAATCAAATAGAAAAATGAAATGGCGAGAGCTGGCTAAAGCAAGAAAATGATACATGGATATGAAAGATAAAAAAATAAAATAAATGATTCAAAGATCCCACTAATTTATATTATATTAAATATAGTTTTAAGAAAGCCAATTATAAAAAAGAACAAAAAGTTTTTGTTAAATAAAAAACAAACCGGAAATTAAGAGAGAAAAAGATAGAGAGAAAAAAGGAGGAAAATATGAAATTCGTAATTTTTTAACATATTCAATACAATTGTACATAGTAATAGTTGACCATCATATTGTTTGATTGATGCATTGTCAGTTATTAATTAATGCATGTCTATCATTCATTTCATTCCTCGTATCTTCACGTAAGTAATGTTCAATGTCTTTCAATCGTTACGTCAAGTAAGCGTGAGAACAATATAAGCATTCATTAGATTCAAATTAGTTTTTCATTATTTAAAAATGAATGTAAATAATTATAAGCCATCATTGCTGATGATGGAATTAATTTGAAAATTATGATTTCAACTCAATATTAATAGATAACTTTGTTAAAGGCTAGTTTGAAAATTTCGGAGATGAAAATTTTTCGAAATTTAAAATTTGAAGATTGCATTAACTTTAAAACCATTTACACCTCAATAGCATTATTGCTATATAATTTAGCAATTTTGAATAAATGATTAGAAATAGAAAAAATGATAAGTTGCAATGGAAAGAAAACCATTTAGATTAGCCTTAATAATAAAAAAATTTAATCTTAATAATCAAAAAATTTTTTTCTTGTTGAAATGCGCTTCCTCACTTATTTTTAGGCATGATAATTTTTGGTATTTTTTTATTTAAAGAAATAGTTGACATTTCACTCAGTTTACTATATCAATTCATCACATTTATTATTTCTTTTTCGTGACACGCATACTTCAATGAATTAATTACTTTTAATTTTAAAAATGTTAAAGTGAAACCAATGACAAATACTAAATGTGATTTATTTGAGAAGAAAAAAGAGAGGGTAATACTGAATTAGCGTACGCATAAATACAGAGGCATATTTTTTATTTATGCAAATGAAATGTTTTATTAATAATATTTGTTTGTTAAGTGTTTATTAAGTGTTATTAATAATTTCATTATCAAACATTTATTCGAAGCGCTGTGATATTTATTATTTACATTTTTGAGTTTAGATTTCATAAATTTCCAACAAATCAAAATTATTATGCATACAAGTCATCTTTCTACTGAAACTATGGATTGAAATTTAATGAAGGAATCATTGTGAGCATGATCCACTTATTAATTAAGAGATTGACTGGATCGAAACAAAAGCAAGTAAATATGGTTAATAAAAAAATATTTCTAATTGTTAATTTTAATTAAATGAACATATCCATCATTTTTAATCATATTTTGATGAAAAAATATTGCTAAGAAATTTCAATTTTATTCCAATCAATATAAACGTATATAAAAGTTTCATAAAAACATGCTCCAAGCTATTTTTAAAGTTCAAATGCTTCAGATGAATGACAAGCAAAAGCAAGAAGAAAAATCATGTAAACAACTAGTGATAGTGTAGTTCGATAAAATGATCAGCAAATTGCAATACTTTTGACATATTTTTTGGTTTGTTCATTGTCTAATTATTTGAAAATAATAACTAGTATTAATGGATTAATTTGTTGAGATGATTTAATTTTCCATTAAAATAAAATTTTCTAATTTTAGTATTTACACTTACGATTTACTGCATATTTTGATTTGTATTGGAAATTAAAGCAATCAACTTACGATATATTAACAAATGTAGTTACCATTAAAATGAATTCATATGATATAAATAATATAGACAAGAGAATATGGAAAAATAGAAATAACTTGAATAATTAGTTTTTTGCTCAATATTATGTAATTACCAAGATTGGTTTAGCTTGTTAGATGTTTTATGGTACTTATTATTATTTATCTCAAACATTGACTATTTATCGTTGTCCTTTACATTGTTTGAATCCAAACTAGCAATTAAATTCAATATCCAAGTTAGCATTTGAATCATTTGTATCACACATCCACTTCAATCTGAATCGTACAGAAATGTTGCATAGAAGGGCCGTGTTAAGTCTTGTTAAAGTTACACTTGAGGATGTGTGTTTCGAAAGGAATTGTGACTACTGGTAATTTATTTTTGCTATAAGGTTCCGGTAAATATTGGAATAAGTTCTGGGATAAGAAATTAGAGATATGAATAGAAGTCGAAAAGTATAGAAAATATTGAGATGAGTTATAAATATAATATGGTGATAAATAGAGATTAAAAGAGGAACGTTATTCAATGATTCAGTATTCTAGAAGCACTAAAAATTGTGTAACACGGATTATCTGGGAGTTTACTTTTGGCAATACAAGGATGAAGTAATTAAGAAAAAGTCACGAATTTCCAAAAAAGCTTTTTTGGAAATTCAGATGTGAAAAAATCATGAAATTACTAGAAATGAAAGTTTTTTGATGATAAATAAAGACTGAAATGAGAAAGCGTATATGCTATTAGATTGATAATTTCCCTAACACTTTTCTTTCTTTTTGTATATTTTATAAGATTCTTTGAAATAAATAACATATTAAGTTATATGCTGAGCAATGACAATGATATTTATATGATTCCTTTCTTTTTTTTACTCTATTTTACTCTTACATTTCAGGTTAGGATTGGTGTACTATAGATCGTAATTATTTTATTAATCGACCGATAATATGGGCTTTCGCCCGATATTTCGGCAATATGACCGAAAACAAACAAATTATGGTGTTGGAGATGAATGTCTTTCTCGAATACCATATGCTTCTATCATTGCAACATCTATGTGTGCTATTGGTGTAATCCTTTTTACACTCACTATGACATGGGCATTCAACGCATCCGTAGAACAGGCACGTCGAATATTAAACGTGGAGAATGTACCATGGCTTGCTAAAGTAATACATTTGATCATCAAAAACTGCACTTAATATTTACAAACGCTTCAGATTGTTTTTTATATAAACCATTCCGATACCTTCTTTAATCTCAAGGATATGTTTTTAGGATACATTTTTAGTTTTTTTTTTGTTTTTTTATATTGCCTTACGTTTAGAAAATTTTTTCATTTAATTCAATCGATCTTTTGATGCAGAATCGAAAAGTAATTTGAGCATGACTATCAATATGTATGTGGTTGCAAAATGGAGTTTTGCTCTTCTGTTACTGTTTTTTCAATTAGTAGTAACTTTTAATCTGTTGATAACAGAAGCATGTCAAACATGAAGGAAGTATTCATTGGAATTCATTGGAAATTTCATTTCATTCTTTTTCATTTACAGGTGCAAGTATTTTTTGTTTGTGTTGCGGTGTTGATGGCAATAACAGCTCTAATACTACTTGTTATTGCTATCATGAGTACAGGTTCTACAAGAAAAGAGCTTTATAGGTATATACATCTCATGTATTTTTTTGTATGTTTTTTCTTTTCATATATTTTCATTTTTCTCAACTTTCGCATGGTACAAATTGTGAGCATATTGTGAGATTGTATACTTCTGGGATATTTATCGCTCATTTTATTAGTCAATTTATAGGCATAAGTGTAAAAAGTCGCTGGGAAAACAGCAATAAACGCCACCAGAATACATTTTGTTTCATGGATTAAACATAGCTAAATATGGCATTTTACAGTTACTAGGGAATTGAAATCCACATTGCATTGAAAGATCACGTTGATCATTGGGGTAATTGAATAGAGGAATATTTCATTTTTTCATTCAATTGTAATTTTTTTTTTTTTACGAATAATTGAATGTGAGCCATATAAAATAGTCTCGAAGTAGTTAACAGCTGCGAAATTTAATTCAATTACTAAAGAGTGCTAATCAATAATCTTATATTTTTAGAGGAATTCGTGGTCGTATGGGAGGAAAATTGGCAAATGTATTTTCTTTGGTAACTGCATATTTGTTGAATATATGCTGGTATATTTGTTTTGCAATCGTGGTTATTCTTTGTTTCGTGTACTACATATTTACCGTTTTGTGTTCATCGATATCACTCAACAATTCTGATTGTCTTGATTTTTCACTCTTTCAACCATTCACTCAGCAATTCTACACAGATGTAAGTTTCCTTTACTTTTTCTTTTTAAAAAACTGAGGAAAAAGTTATGAACAAGTTATTTGAAAATATTTTGCATTTTTACATTGGAGAGTTGAGAGAACATATTCGTGAATCATTATTCTCATATTTATCTTAACTTTCAATTAACCTCCACTTAAATCAATTAATATAAGCAGAAGGCAGCAAAAAAAAAAGTCCGAATTACGCGTTTAGCTAGAGGGTTAATCATATGTTTCTTTCTCTCTTAATTTCTAAAAGAAAAATTTATAATTTGTTCTTGAATCAGAGGTTAAGTTCCTGTTGGTTATATTTGACGTTATTTTTTTTAAGTCCTTGAAGCTTTGCGGAGGCGATGTGCAACAGTTCTGTGCTCTTTCATGGAGTGCGTTTGCCTGGTATTTGGTTAGTTTAATTTCATGTTTAATAATAATCAAAGGATTGGAGCATTTTATGATGTGCAGCGCAGCAAACTATGCTCATATCAGCAGTGGGTTGAAATATCTCGAGTTAAGAGAGGTAAATTTTTGATCGGACATTTCATGCGCCATGTTTTTTCTTTAAAGCAGTAGGTGATTTCCTTAGTTTATTGTGCAAAGGTAAACCCAAGATGGAAAAAATGAAGATTTGAATTTTGTTTGGAATAGACCTCACTGAGATATATTTAAAGCAGTCCGTTCTCATTATTCAAATCAGAAATCATTGTATATAATACTGTTGGCTTTAGATAATGAAAAGAACAAATTGTGTTGGGGATAAATTAGTAAATTAATAATCATTCAATGAAATATGCTGATATTTAGTTTCTAGCTCTTACTCTCGAACGATGGTGATACAGTTAAAGCTGATTTACGAACATCAGATTATCGAATGCTACCAAGAGTTGGAAACATTTCTTCACGGAATTATGGACCTCTCAAATCTTACTTACCCTAAAAATTTGTTGAGTGTTTTATTTCCAACCTTCATAGTGCACTATCACTTCGTGATTATTTAGTACATTGTCTTTCATTTCGTCTGTGCTGGAGGAAAAAGAATATTTCCAATTTAGAAAATCTGAAATAGGGATTTGTGTTAACGTTAATTCTGTCTTTCGCTATGAATCTGTTCACTTGGATTGGACTCCGTATTACTCTCTGCATTCAATCAAAAAAAGAGTTGGTGGTGGATTTTGAAATCTCCATTTTAAGATTCTTTCACTTTCCTCATTTTAAAAAGATTACTTTGCTTCTGTCTTTGTAGATTTGTCCGGTTTATTATTAACTATTTACATTTACAACTTGATCGATGGTTTTTAGCAGTCTACTAAGCTTTAAACACTTATTTATATTTTGTTTATGTTTTTGCAGGCAATTATGCTCACTGTTTTCATTCCTATATTCACTTATTGCATAACAAAGATGTTATTTTTCATTGTTCTCGTTATTTTTTCATTTTCAATTTAAAATAAAGACCTTTAACTTGCACATTTTGAAGCAGTGTATTTCGCTCATTTAAATATCTTTTTTTGTGTGGAAAAGTTAAGCTATTAGACCTGAAGAAGATAAAGATACTCATGATTCTAGGATATTTTAATTATATAGAGCGGACGTTATTTTGTTTATTTGTTTGCTTTGTACTGATTTGTTTAGTTTATGCATGTTGGATGCAGGCAGTGCTGAACCATCCAAGGAAACTATTGAGAACGAACTTTCTACTTTGTCAAACAATATTACCAGTTGTCTTTCAGCTGTTTCATTAAAGGTTTGTTCCTAATTTCCCATATTTTTTTAATGCTTTCATTTGTTGAATTTTTTCAATGATGTATTTTCAACTGAATTTTTTCAGTTCTTCACATATTAAATAATGGACCATCGATGTTTCAGACCGGCTGTGATAAAGAGACGATAAGTTGCATTGAACAGTGTGTTATTGTCGCTGAAGAATTACAAACATTGGGTGAACTGGTGAGAACAGATATAAAAGCTGTTAGTAATAGTGCAATAGCGATCAACAAACAAATTGAACAACTTGAAAGCTTATTCCGGAACATAGATCATCTGGAAGAATTTGTCAAGCAGGTTCTTTACTTAATTTTTCAAAAGTGAAACAGTTTGACAAGTTATAGGATTGTCATTAAGGAGAAATTTAAAACCAAAAGCTCAATTTTCGCTTCTTTTCAATGGGCATGGTTGCTAGAAAAAGCAGAAAACATTACTGAAATACTGTTCCATTGTTTAATCATATAAAAAAAAAAAAACAAAAAAACTGTTAACTATCCACAATACAACTTCTGTCTATTGATATTGCTTGCTAGCCTTTTATGTTGCAATTATGCAAATATATGTAGGTCTGCTATTATAAATAAAGTTGTTTACTATTTTCTTTTAAATCTATTAAATTTTAGAAAAAGGAGCAACTAAGCCTTTTGGAAAACGAATTAATCAGGGCAGAAAAACTTCAAAAAAACGATAAGAAATGGAAGCAGGGAATGGAAAAAGCTTAATGGGAACTATAAAGAAAATAGAGGGTTTGTTTGTGCATGCTCTACTAATATATACTGCAATGTTTCATATTGTTATATATTTTTTCTGTTCAAAGGTTCAGAAAATAGTCTTTTAGGATTACCAGATTTTATTGAAATCGAAGAAGAAAGTGAAGATGATAGTCCAGTAGAGGTTTCATCGAAGATGCAATGTGAAATGCCTGCAGCAGAAAACACTTCAAATTTAAAGGTATATTTCTATTCGTTAATTTTTCACTGTTTCTATCTGAGACTGAAAAACTGAAATGACAGAAAAGAAAAAATCAGGAAATGAAGATGTTAAACAGTGCGTTTCATACAGTATTTCATTCGTATATTCTTGAAATGGAAAAAAAAAAAAACATTTCCAGGGTAAACAGATGAAAAAGAAGAAAAAACGACGGAAGAACCATAAAGTGATCAAACTCAATGAGAGTATATATAAGTCAGAAACTAAGTTAGTACTCGTCCTTTATTCTATTAAATGCATTATAAATTTAGAAGGCATTCTGTCAAGATAATAACAGATATCTTGTATAGAACAAACCCAATTATATGTATTCATTTTCAAACGAAAAACGAATTTTCAGCACTTCTACATTCAAAGTCGTCTCACTGTCAATGCCGCCACCACAACCATCGTTCAACTTCCGGGCTCGGTTGCTCGAAAAGAGGACGAGAAATCAAAGGCTCACAAGTAAGTCTTTAGTTTTTTATTCTCTTTTAAAGAAAGCTTCGTTTTCAAGCTTTTAAATCTGTCTTATCTCTGCAACTAGTAACTGATTGTATCCTATTACATCATAGCACACGAACTGTTTCCTATTTTTTTTTTCCATCCGCCTTCAATTAAATTTTAAATGTAAAAGTCTTGTCATGCCGATTAACACTTTTTTTTAAGAAATCGAGCAAGCTGGTTTGCAACACAAAAACAAATGGTTTGCGGCAACGAGACTAGCACGCCGTTGAACTTTATATTATATTATTAAGCTTGTTATAATAAAAAATAAAATTCATGGAAAACATATATGCAGCACATAAATCTTCAATGCAAATTAATAATTCCGCACAAAACAAAAGGTATGTAGAATCAGAAAATAACCGAGAAATCGATGTACACTAACGAATTGGATTTGGCATTTAACTAGTAGAATGTTTTTATCGGCGATCGCGACTCCGGCGTCTGAAATTGAATTTTTTTTTAATATTTTTTGGGATATAACTCGTTTTTTGCCGTTCTAGAAGTACCACATTTTGACTAAAATTTAAAATTCAAGCACTTCCGACACAAATATTAGCATCCATATAGGAACAGCCTCGTAACAATTACAATGTTTCATATGATCAAAACAGCATAAAAACCGTACAGAACAAGTAATTATTTTGTCATCAGCACATTATAAATGTTCTCTTTCTAAGAATCGCCAGAATTAACATCAATTAGTTTAATTTTTCCTAATAACATTCTATAATATACGCTCGATCCGCAAAGAAAAACGTTTTCAACGATTTTTTATTTTTAAAATAAGGGAATGCTTCTTTTTAGAAGTAGCAAAAACAATAAAATCTGAACAAATATGCTTTGCTAAAAATTTGCAGTAGTACCTTTCACGGTCGCTTCGTCGCGAGTCCCGATCTCGATCACGAGAGGCGCGAGGTGAACGAGATCGACGTCGTGGCGAACGACTGCAAGATTTGATTTGATGCTGGGATATAAGCCAACATTTCAGATTTCTTATAAGGTTTTAAGAGATTTTAATTCTGAGGAATTAATTATTGAGATATTGCATTCATTTCATTCCACCTTTTTATTCATATACTTCATACCCTACGATGTATCATCAGCACATTACTAAGTCAGCATGAAATGTGGAAACCACAGAATTCAAACTAAATAGAAAAATTAAACCTGCGCCGTCGTTCGCGGTCTCTGTCACGCATACGATCTCCATTACGATCACGTTCCCGATCCCTCTCTCTATCTCTTTCGCGATCGCGAGAATCATAATCGCGTTCCCGAGCACGATGATCTCGATCTCGCCTGTCGCGATCACTGAAAAGGGCAGAATTATATCATCAACAAGGTGTAACTGTTATTGTTATTATTTCATGAACATTTGCATTTCTTTATATTTTGCATTATCAAAATTCACGGCAGCATTCGACAAAAAATACCCTACTTTCTGTCATCTCGTGGACTTCCCAAACCAAGTCGAATCTTTTTCCATTCAGCACGTCTTTCCTCAACTGTTTTCTACAAAAAATAATTCTAAATGGCATCATGAAAATGTTGTAAGTGTCATGAAAATAATCGATGCAAATAATAACAGTCACATCTTGTTGATGATATTGACATCATCATTATTTATAACAGCATAAAAGAAAGCGCCTGGAGAATTTAAAAAATTCCGCAAACAGCATTATAAACCACCATGTGATACTTCCCGTTGCGTCCGACTTCGACATACCTGGTCAAAAACTCCCTAAACTAAAAGCAAAACAGGAATTTATAAATAATTACAGGTAGAACCTTCATTTCGTTGTACTGCTCACGAATAGTTTCCATACCACAATGCATTTTACCACCGTAATGATCAGCTAAACGAGTCTCATGTTCCATTAGACTGAGTTGTGCTCCACACATATCACATACACGAAGTCTTACTTGTGGTGTGTTCAATACCGTTCGCACATCATTCTCAAAACGAAAATATATTTTTAAAAAACTATAAAATGAAAAAAGTTATAAATATATTCGAATTCCGAGTAACTGGTTCTTAATCAGCCAACAACTGGATGTGCTTTTTTGAGCAGTTCAATGCTTCTAAAATAATGAATCTCAATTTCTTTTGATAACATTTAATCTTAAAGCATCCAAGACGACACATTTGCATATTGCATAAGAAAATATAAATGATCTGAATATATGAGTGTCAATTTAACATAGTATAAGTTATAAAGGAGAACATAAATGAGCTTTACTTCAAGATCTCGTTTCTTCCTTTTGTATTCTTCAATAGTTTTCGACAATTCCATCGCTTCTTCTACCTTACCTTCATTTCCTAGCGCTTCCATTTTCACAATTGTTGTCCCAATCTTCTCGCCTAATTCCCCAATCATCTGTGTCTATAATAAAAACATTATAAATTGAACTATTTTTTGAAATTCATTACAAATTTCAAAAAAATAAAAACCTTCAAAATTTCCGCTTGATCAATTTCATTTTCGCAATCTTTCTTCAATTTCTCTTTTGTTCGTTCAATCTCTTTATCAACGATACGGATTGCTTCTTCCAACCTTTCAAAACCCTGGAAATTTTAACTCTCTTTTTAATCATTCGTTAAAATATGACGAAGCATAATAAATCTACAACAAACTGAAGGAACAATTCCATGATGCAAACAGAATGAACAACAAAAAGAGAATAGGAAAAAGAATAATGAGCAAAGAAAAAAGGCAAAAACAGACAATCAGTAGAAGAGCTGAACCAGGATGGAAGCGCACGCTGCAGATAAATCCAATCAGCTGCAAAATTTCATTACCGGGAGAAAATTTCTACACTGCTGCACCCACAATTCGTCAATGCTTATTTTTTTTCTGCTACTGTTACATGATAATGACAAACAGAACCACGGTTTTTAATTTAACGATCGAAAATTCGAGATTTAAACTGATGCTTCAAAATGAGACATAGATGCTGCCAGAAAGAAGTAAAAAGCTCAATTTCTCTCCAAATTTTTTTTCATTCACGGTCTAAAGAAATTTCAACAACAGTGGACATACGAATTCCCATTATGTTTTTCGAACGATGATTGAAAGATTTCTCGGTATTTGCACGAAGGGCACTCTCCCTTTCACATGCATAAAACAACAACAATACCTAAAGTAAGAAAACTAAACAACTCGTTCCGATAATAGATTAACGGCCAATACTATTGTTTGATACGCATTCACTCTGTTATCACTTTCCCGACAAGAAAAACGCTCTTTGAAAACTGTGTGCACTACCCAATGCAGCGCTACTTATTAAAAAACTTCGGAGCATCCTAATGCTAAGAATCTCAAAATAATTGATAAAAAACAAAAACACAAGTTGTTTGAAGATATCTTTTCTAAAACGGATATATAACCGCACAGAAATCTCAGCGTCACTCAATAAACACGATCTTACGATGTCGCCCGAAAATGGTAATAAAGAAAATTGGGTTGAAAATATGCCACTTCCAACATTAAACGTAAAAATGACTGCAACATACATCAATATCATAAAAATGATCGCGTTGCTTCTGAGCATTCTCGTAATCAGCTTTGTGAGCGCTTTCGTGAACCTGAAACTAATGGGATATTGACCTCATTATTTATCTCAATATATTTATTTGAAGTACATATGGCATCTATCTAAACTACTAGATCACATTTTACCATTAATGCAAATTAGCGAACTATGTGAAAATTGCTTGAAACTTATATAAACGTGCTAGAAAGCATAAAATGCTTTTGATTAACTTACGATTCATATCAAAACAAACATATTAGGAATAAATTATGTTTACACCTTATTACAAGCAACAAGCGATTCAAGACGAGTATCAGCCAGGATTTCATGTGGACAGCAACCAAGAAGGAAAGCTCGGCAAACTGTATGATGATTGTACGGTACGAGACGTCGGCCTTCCTCCACCGCTCGATTTGTTCCCATCAGCTGATTGATCATATCACGCATTTCAGCTGTCATTTTGTTTTCAATTTCTCTAAAGTTTTATAATCTAAAGAACATAAAAAAGCCTATAACTTTCTTTATTTAGGCTTTGTTACGTTTTCCAAACTTTCACATTTTCATTCACGATTAATTCAGAACAGAATGAACTGACAATTAAATTTCCCAACATAATTAAACGCTGATCACGTCTCTGAATTCTATCTCATATATCACATATCACGTTCACGAAACAAAGATTTCATACTAGAAAATAACATAATTAAAAACTTAATCGTAAATCAACCTATCAACACTGCTACCCACAAAACCCGAGCAAAATCTAGCGCAACCATATCCCATCAACAATGCAATTGTGTTTATAAAACTCGTTATTTTTCGTGCACTCTATGAAAATTTTCGTCCTAACCCCATTTATGTTCACCTAAATGATCATGCAATCATATGAAAAGAACTGCATAGTTTAAATAATTCCGCACAGATGACAATAATACGTATTTAATTTCACTTTAAGAAATTATTTTGAACAAGTCTTCCTACCACTTCAATATTCCAATTCATAATTAAACTGCAGTTAATTTCATTCAAATATAAAACAATAAATTTATCATTTATTTCATTAATAATTGCCCATAATTAGTAATACTTTTTTCATAAAGCAGTAATTAAAAAAGATTTCTGTTAATTGTTTTATAAGTTAAAAATGATTAATGTTTTAAGTGGTTGAATATCTTTGTTGCGAACTATCATATTGCGAAGCTGCCAATGAACCGATAAATCAAACTATAAATAAACGTTAATGACATTATGAAGGCATTCAATTAATTTTACAATCCACAGATTTATTTCCCATGTCTTTTATTGTTATCTAAAGTCACATCCTTCGTATACATGTAAAGAAAATACTCTTCTACCGTTTGATACAACAAAGGATTTATATTACACTGTCAATTCTCTGTCCTACCATAAACTAATAAAGGAGCAGCTACTGCACTACCCTGCCAAACAAAGGCCATTGTTTTTAAGCCATTAATCCCCTCTCTTCATCCACTATGTAAACTGTCATTTCTCCCACCAGTACCATTTTCCGTTTATTCATCCCGACAAGTGGATTGATATCGTTATGTATATCTCTCATCGTATTAACAAATGTCTTATTAAATTTGCGTTATTGATCCGTTGTTTATAATTGTTATGTAACTCTCGCGTTAACTAATTTTTCTAATAAAGGCTTAATTACCCAAGTTTGAGGTGTGTACTCAACACAACACAACTCAACACAACCCAACACAACTCAACTCAACGCAACTCAACTCAACGCAACTCAACTCAACTCAACTCAACGCAACTTAACTCGACATTGCGTGGTCGACAGAATAACAACAATCCCTGGTCTAAACGTTGGATAATATTGGCT
>JARVGP010000746.1:0-31835 GCA_029876185.1 Mansonella ozzardi | reverse complement strand
TATATTATGTATCGCAAGTACAAAAAAAAAAAAAAAAAAAAAAAAAAAAAAAGTTGCCGTTTTTAAACATTGCTTAACTGTAAAACGATTTTTCAAATTTAATTTGCTTTTCTCTTTTTCGGAAATTTTATTGAAATATATGATCGGTTTTTTTTGATGAATAAATTGATTGACACATTAATTTTTTTTTGATAATTAATCAATTGAAGAAGATACAGTATGTTTCCACATCATCATAATATCACATAAGAAATGCAGAAAAAACAATGATGAGATGGCAATTTGATGACTCTACCAGCATAACCTTTGAACCATGAACTGAGACATTATGAATGTTATTGATTGTTATTGATTGCATAACATCAATTCATACTGTTGCTGATTGGATAGCGAAAAGTTTTGAGTATGCTTCGTAAATAATCCACAACATGCAATCGACCATTTTCATAGAGAACTTCCGACCAAATTGCTGATAATCCATCGGATAACTCTCCCGATAGATTATATCGTAGAGTTCCATTCTATAAAAGAAAACAAAAATAATGAAACGAACAAATTGGAAGTTTTTTGCATAAACTATCTGTACTTAATGAAAAAACAATAATTAGCTTTAGCTAAAAATGTGATTGCTGTTCGAAGTAATTTAAATTTCATATATTCTCGAAATTTAAATTGAAATTTTGCAATACATTTAATGAAAAATTATTGAAGTTTTAACTGAATGGAAAACTCGAAGAAGCGATCGTCCTCTAACAACTGCTATTAACCGTTCCTGATCATCAATTGCAATACCAAGCGAGAAAGTTCCACTATTTTCACCGATCTTTTTTATAATATCACCATCCTATATGTTTTGAATGCTAGAGACTGTTGATTTAATTTGAAAAAGAATTTTGGAAATTGCAAAAGAATTTATTAATTAATTTGAAAATAACTTTGAAAATTGTTATAATATTTTGAAAATTAATTAAAAATTCGTAATTGCTATTGTTATTGTTGTTGTTATTTATTTTTTCATTTATTTACTTTATTATTATTATTATTACTATTATTATTAATTATCATTATTATCATTATTATTATTATTGTTATTTCTATACTTTACAGAAAAAATGAAATTTGAAAATTTCCGAAAAAAATGAACTTTAAAAATTTTCAAATTCTTTCATCAAATTTTTTTTCTTTGTGAAATTATGGAAAAATGCTAGAAGTGTTATATATATATAGTCATTGTTAGAATATATATATATATATATATTCTAACAAATGACTAAATTAATGAAAATCAAAAAATTTTTGGAAAAGAAAAAAGCCAAAACTAACTTGTGAAAGTTGCAAAATAGCGCTTTGACAGCTTACATAGTAATATTTCTCATAGAAAATAGCAAAGTTGCATGTTTCCTTAGCAGAATTTTCGTAATAAATTTCTTCGATTGGTTTCAAATCATTGGTAAATACAAACAGTACATCGTTACTTTTGGCAAGCACTGTTATTCGTCGCAAAAACCTCTGGAAATCAATTCATTCCGAATGAAATCGCTTATTCAATGACTATTAATTGACATTTTTAGATATGAATGGCCACTGCAAAAATTTTCTAAAGAAAAGAAAAACAAAAGAAAATTCTTCAGCACAAATTTATGACTTTTTAAAGATGAAGCAAATAATTTAGTGTTGTAATTTCAAATTTAAATTAGTCATAATGATATTAATCAGAACGAGTTTTTTTTTTAAATTGTTTAATTGATATTAATTTGAATGAGTTTTTTTTTTTTTTTTTTTTTAAATTGTTTTTGTCCGTTTATATAAGTAATTATTAAAAATTGATTTTGTGTTATAAAGATTGTACATTTACAAAAGCTTTGTTGAGATTTACGATAAGTTAAAATATAGAAAAAAAATAGTTTAAAGTATCATATTTTCTCTTGTGTTTTTTTTGATGACTAATATTTAAATTTTGTAATTTTAAAAAAAAATACTTTTTAATTTTTCTTAAACTTTCTACTTAATGAGTGAATTTATGTAATTGCCAGTTCCACTTGCTATTCAATTTCTACTTCAAATATTATTTCAAAAATGTTTTTCAAATTGAAATTTGAATTAATTAATTGATGTTGATTTCTATATCGAAGTGTATTTCACAAACATCTGTTTGATTTGATATTTAATTACTATATCAATAAGTGTTGGGCAGATCAAATTTTCAAAATATTTTTTTTAATTTTTTCTAAATTTGTTAATTGAATTATTTTATGCATGGAAAATAATTAAAACAAAAAAAAAAAGTCACCTCTTTTTCAAATATAGACAAGCTTTTACCAGCAATGGGTAATTTTCTCTCCCGGTATTTCTGGCCATCTCGGAATAATAGCAAATCGGTGTCATTTAGGATAATAATATCACCATTCTTTGCAATTGTCATTCGGTTTATTTTACCATTTACACTGGCAGTTTCAATCTGAAAAAAAAAAAAAAAAAAACGATTGTTTTTTTTGCGATTTACAGTTTAACTTGTTAATCGATAAATTTAAATTTTGAAAAATGTTTCGTACAAATTTGTAATAGTTTGAAATTAAGATTAAATTCCATAATTTCTTTAGAAAAACTTCATTTTTTTCAATTAAGTAAAATAAATTATTTTATTAACTTTTATTTAAAAAGAAGAAAAAAACGCTGACAAAAAGATATATTGAATTTACTTCCATTTATGCAATATTTTTCACTTCAGTTATTTCTATGCAAATTTCAATTCGATGAAATAATTAATCAAAGAAATATATCATTGATTTTTGAAAATGATTAAAAAAAAGTAAGAGAATTGAATTAAAAACAAAAAGAAAATTCCATTCTAAGTAATTTAATCGGAATTTTAGGGTAAATTTCAGTTTCAGTTTTCGTTTTTCCTTCTGTTTTTTTTAGAGCAATTTAATTTAAATTTGAATATCACGTCGAGAAAGTTAAATTCTTGCATCCAAAATCAAATAGCCTGCTGGAATTTTTTTGTAAATTGAAACATATGCAACAAATTTGAAATTTAAGCAAACAGAAATTTTCTATAGCAAAATTTTAGCCTTCACAGTAATATTTATTGGCCTTATATTATTTTATTGCATCACTGTGAAATTTCATTTTCTTTTTTCTTTTTTTCCAATAAAGAAAAGTTCATTCATTGCTTTCTTTTGATTAAATTTTTTTGAGCCAATTTTTGGACAATTTTCAATAATTTAATATTGCAATAAAAATTTAACTCTCTTACGCATGGAATGTTTAAAAGTATGCATGGTTTTTTTTGTTTTTAGTAAAATGATTACAGCAAAAAATTTCTGAAATTCAAATATTACAATGAAACTTTAAAAAAAAATTGTAAAATATGAACTGCATTGTAATTAATGCAGATTATGCAGAATTTTCTGGATTGACAAGATGCAAAAAAAAAGAAAATTTTAATTATAAATGAGGCAATTAGAGAATTTTTCTTGTCATTATAAAAGTTTTATTTCAGCACTTTTTTTTTCAATATTTTAAAGTCAAAATTATTTTTCTAACAGAAAAAATTTTTTTTTGATATTAATAAGCAAATCAAAATGGTTGTTGCAATTTTTTCATCTTCAATTATTTTTTTTTTATTAATTTTATTAATAAAAAAATTTTTTTTTTAAAAAAAAAGCTCGATTTATTAATTTAAATTCAACTAAACAATACTAATTAGATATTTAATTATTGCTTTGCACATTTTCTGATGTTGGTTTGGGGCGTATTTCCCAGAGAGTATTTTGTATCAAATATCTTCTTAATTCCATTTATGATATTGGTGGTTATTTTTGCTTATATATTTAAATATTCAGTATCAATGATACTAAATATTTAATATACTTGCTTTTTTTCTTTGCTTCTTCTACAGTTGATCGAATGAATTTTTTGTTTTAAATGGAATGAAAAAAAAAGGATCAATATTACTATATACCGTACCTGCTCATTAGTTTCCGGATTTATCTTTGCAATTCGACCATCATTAGTAGCAACATAAAGAAATTCACGTTGCAATGCTAAGCCTACCACTTTCACATCACTTGGAAACGTTACTTCACGTAACAATGTCATTGGTATCATTTGCTCTTTTTTACTTTCATTCTTTGGTAAATTATCGTCATTTAACGGTAGTTGCTCGATATGATGATGATGCAACATTAAAGTGACCAAATTTTGTCTTAAATTTCGTTGAGTTGTTCTATCAGTTTCGGAATCATATCGTGATTCGATCGCTGATCGTCGATTACCTAATGCTGTCTTTGTTATCGTAATATTGGTACTTAAATTTAGTGTTTTACCTTTCTGGGATGAGTTACTAGATTTCAAGGTTTTGATTGGCACATTAGTTGGTAATACAAATGACTGATATGGTATCTGAGTGACAATAGCAGTATTAGGCAAAGTAATAATATTAACAGTTGTTGTTCTTACTGCAGTGGTATTGATGAATGTATTGATAATGTTATCAGCAATACTAGTAGTAATAGTGGAAATAGTAGTAGTAGTAGTAGTAGTAGTAGTAGTAGTAGTAATAGCAGTAGTAGTAGTAGTGGTAGTAATAGTAGTAGTAGTAGTAGTATTAGTAGTAATAGTAGTAGCAGTAGTAGTAGTGGTAAAAATAGCAATAGTAGTAGTATCTGCTCTAGAAAAATTTTGTAATATATCATTTTTCGAGTTGTACGGCAGTTTTTTTGCAGGATGAAAAGAAAAATAGTTTGTTTTAGAGGCATGATAGCGAATATTTTCTTGATTAATTAATGCTTCGGGATAATTTGTTTCATGAATAATTTCAGTCGGTATAGTTATTAGAATAATTACTACAGTTATTGCAGCGGAAATGATCAAACAGCAGATGATAATCATAGCGCTTATTGTTCCCATCTAAAAAAAAGGAAACTTCAGTATTTTGAGATAATTATCCCACAATTTTAAAACATTGCAAAAATTTTTTCAAATTAAATTTTTTTATTTTAAAATGTAAGAAAACTAATGTTAATATGATAGAAACTGATGCATTAATATCAGCATTAAATTGTTCCTTGAGGCTTCAAAGTCATAGACTTAAATTTTTGATGATTCTTGTTATGTAATACTTTCAGCAATCACAGTGTAAGTTACATTAGTGCAACAATAATAAAAGTACGAGCCATAATGTATAGTAATAACAACAATAACAACGATCAACAACAACAACAATAATAACAACAACAACAGTAACAACACCAAAATTAGTAACAACGACATCAAAAATAATAACAACAACAACAATTTGGAATGCAAATTCAAGAATCCGAAGGAACATATTGATTACTCGAAGAACTGAAAATGCTTATCGATACGTAAGATCAACAATAAATTTGGGGGTCGGTGACTATTCTAATTTGATCCAAACATGTTGAACGTTTCCCTAATGTTCTCGCCTTTCATTGCGGCCCATGACCCTGTGCCTAATATTTAAATTTATTACATGATTGCCCAGTATGATCATTAATTGAAGTTTGCAAAAAGGAAAATGAATGAATAATTTTATCTGTGTTCAAATTTGATTGTTACTTCATGAAACATTATTAGTTTCAAAATACTTAAAATTAAATACAATTAAATCGAATTTTTCTAATTTTAAATTAGATCATTTTCGCGTCATTATATTAATTCTCTCTTATCCAAAAAAAATGCAGAAGCGTATAAAACTGAACTCTGATCAGTAAATGTAGCATGCATGCGCTGTATAAAATTGAACAATAAATGCCGTTGTTACAAAGCTAAATGAACTTTTAAGCATTCCGCGGTAAGTGATCAACAATCATTTGATTTTATTCGACACACTGTTGAAATATGCAGGATGGAAATGGAACAAACAGATTAAACGAAATATTTGGATTAAACCGAACGATAGAATAAAGGAAACACTGTGTAATTAGTAAGAGCTACTTTCAAATGTTATTGAAAAAAAAAAAAAATCAGGTCAGTAAGTGATAAACTTTTTCCAAAAGTTCATTTAAGAGCAGAAACTGTTATTAATGATAAAATAACTCACATTTTTGATCTCATTCATTAAAGCTAATTTTTGTCAAATTAGAATCTTGCAAAAACTCACTAATAAAAGCAGCAATAAAAAATAACAACAACAATAACGACAACAATAATAACAGCAATAAAAAGCAACAACCACAGTAACAGCAACAAAGAACAACAACAATGGCAACGGCAACAGCAACAATAACATCAGTAATATTAAGTAATAATTACAATAAGAATAATAACAACAATAATAGCGGCAACAATAACAGCAACAATCGCAGCAGCAACAGCAACAACAATGACAACAGCAACAACAACAATAAAAATAACAAAATTAACGACAACGTTAACATTATAACACATTAATGAATATAATTATAGTGCAAATTTTTTATTAATATTTGTCATCATTCTTTTGCAATTAATTATTGACATTTTAATGAATGTTATTAATTCCCTATAACTGTTAACATTCGTTTCACAATCAATTACTCACATTTTAATTGAATATCATTAATTGATATATGTGTACCATAAAAAACATAAATGTGTACCACTTTTTAGTCCAATGCTAATTACAATCATTTCATCTTATGGATCAACAACACCAACAGCAAAGTTCTATCAACACAGTCATTCATTCACTCATTTTATTCAACAGAAATTTGATCAACTGAAAAACTGGGACACATTTTTTGTTTTTGTATTGCCAAGTTAACCAATTTTCTAGAAAAAAGATTTTGAAAAAAGATGAATTGTAGAATACTTTAAATTTATTGCAATCTTCTTTTTTCTCTTACCAAATTCATCTCAATCAAATTTAAAAAAAAGAAAATGATTTAATTAATTCTATTAATGTGAAATTTCATGTAACAATTTTGAAAGAGTTCTCTATTAATAGAATTATACAAAAAAAAAAAAAAAAAGTGCAAAGATAAATTCAAATAGATTTATAGATTTAGGATGATAATTTGGGTCAGTCAATTTTTCGAAGATAATTTGTTTCCGATATGAATAATACTTACTAAACAATTTAACTTAATAATTGAATTCATTATAATAAATCAAACCATAATGCGAATAACTATTATTAATTTAACATCAATTTTTTTTTTCATTAATTTAGTTCATTATAGCTTTTTTAAACAATTTAATAGTGCGAAAATTTAACAAATCCCTTATGGTTTTTTTTTTTTTTTTTTTTTAAATTGTGTTTCACACAGTTCAATATGCGTAATACTTAATTATGTTTCACATAATTCAGTGTGAGTAATACTTTCGAGTAATTCACACACCTTATTGTTATTTGTAAAATAATAATTAAGAATGATGCAAATGATCGTAGTCATTTGCTAATACACTGAATAAGTAAAAAATTAAATGAATTAAAGTGAACATGAGATAATATCAAAATATAATGTGATAGATGATGGAAGACTATTCAGTTACCGAAACATTTAATGGTTCATCGATCTCTTCCGAAATAATTTCATAAATATTACCAATCTCTTCCGAAACATTTAATGGTTCATCGAATTACATACAAACAAATTTTATAGCTGATAATAATCAGTATGGAACTGATAACAACTATTTTATAACATTTCTTACGATAAAATTTGTCATACCTTGGTGTTAATTTGTTTGAAAATTTTCACAATTATTACAAGACAATACAAAACTGGAATACTATAATTTTGAACTGAAATTACCAGAAACGATCGTACAGTTATTACAAATAAAGATAATATGAAACTGGAATAGTATAATTTTGAATTGAAATTATCAGAAGTACGATCGCTTAATTTTCAATCAGGATTAATTCAATTTTCCAACAAATCACCATAACTTAATTTGAGAAATCAGGAATACCATAAATTAAGTTCGAATTACAAGTATCACACAGCTGAATCAACAATCATAATTAGCATGGTTCATCTCAAACACCACAATCGAATAGAATTAGAAGTACCATAGCTGAATCTCGAAGAAATGAAGAAATATCCTAGAATGAGTAAAATCATATCATTTATTCAGTAATATATGATCATCGTTAATTATATTGAGTTGCTCATTGACCACTGATTATTTCATCCATCAATAAAATTTTTCCCAGCCAACCATAAAAAATTACTGTTCAAAAATCATAGGTTAAATTTTCATTAATCACTTATTGCAGAGAGTATTTAATTACCTTGATTGATTATTACTTTCAGTGTGTCTCATCTAATCCACATTCGATGCATTTATTAGATTCTGGTTGAAGCTAAATAATAATTCGATTTTTCACGTAAAAGTTACTTTTATCGATTTCAAAATTTCACTAATCAATAAAAATTGCTTTTTTTTTCCAAATTTGTGTTTTATAAATTTTCAACAATTACATTTGCCAGATGTTTATAAATTTTTGAAAATAGCTACTAAGCATTGTTAAATTTTCTTTGAAACTTCAGATTAAATTCCCAAAATGTTCTTTTTTGTGCTTATCAAATTTGATTGTATAAAATTTCCAAATTTCAAATTACCTAAAGAAATTGGAATGAAATTGCAAAACTGTCGTTAACAGCAAAGGTCCCGGGGAGATTTGAACTCCCGTCGCAGGATTCAAAGTCCTGAGTGCTAACCACTACACCACGGGACCTGCATCTTCGGTCAAAAAACCAATTTCTGAAATAACAGAATTACGATGCCAAAAATTTCAATTTCATATCGAATTATTTGAAAACGGAAAGAAAAGGAAGAAAACTGAAATCTCATTTGCTATAGCTGAAATTAAAATAACCCGAAATCCTGCTAATCTTCGATTAAATTTGCATGCAAATTATATGGCTATGAGATTTCAATTTTCAAAAAATGCCTTGAAAAGAGATATTTAGGTCTTGATTTGGTAACTGCTAGGCTATTTGATAACTGCTAGGCCATGCTTTTTATTTCTTAACAGCTCATACTCGTACTCGACAGAAGCTATTATGGATGTTTCTGGATAATATTTACCGTTAATATGAAACGGAATTACTTGAATACACTAGTCTTGAAAAGGAATTATTCATTCATCCGAAAACAATGACAAGTGATCATTTAAGCTTTGATATTTCTCGTAGCTAAGGACTATAAGGTTGAAAAAATTAAAAAGATTTTGTTAGTTTGAAAATAAACTTTAATCAAAAAACTTTTATTAATTAAAAAAAAAAAAACAACTTCTGTCTTTCTTTCATTTTCAGAATTCAAAAACTTTTTATTCCAGCTTTGCAATTTTTTTTTTTTTTTTTTGAATTGATGCTCATGACAAAAGTTTCGAAAAAGCTTTACTTTTTCTATTTAGCAGACAAAATTTTCTATTCCCAACAAAACTGCACCTGACTTTTGAATAGCTGCGCATATTGATAAAGCGAGGAACGTGAAAATAACCTACCAAAAGTTGAGATATTATGTTTGATGCAGGAAGACCAATTAAATCATTCCAGCGATTGGTCTTCTTTAAAATATTCTTTAAAATTTTAACCTCCGAACATTTCTACTACTACCAAACCATCCCCTAACTGGTTAATTAATAACTTATGGTAATACGTAATCAGTCTTAGTATCATTAATCATTAACCCTAGTTCTTTAATCAATAACTTATGTGTGACATTTCCATTCTCGCTTTGTCTCATCTAAATACTCAATGCTCTGTAGAGCAAATATCTATCCAAGCCAGCCATCATTTTATGTAATTTTAGGAAAAGACTAATTTACGTTTGATGAAATTACTATTCTTTTGGTCAGCAATGCTCTAAATTTTACACTTTAAAAAGTATTAAAATTGTACGATGAAGCAAAAATGTTTGTTGTTAATAAGTGAAAAAATTCATGGATCACAAATGAGCTGTTCATTCTGAATTTTATTAACAGATCTGTCCAATAATCAATGAATGTTTCTGTGATCCTGAATTATTTGTTTTCTGGAAATCCCCATAAAATATCTTTTTTATTCTAATCTATTTTATCAAACTTTCCTACTAGTGTACTACTTTTGTTGTGTTCATGGAACATTATTACCACCAACGCTCTATTTCCAAAACAGCACAAAAAAAAGTGGAAGCTAAGCATACAAAATAACACCTGCAATATTTGAAATTTCTCAACAATCAATACTACGCATATAGCATATAACCCGATGATCAATATAAAAAGATGGTTTGAATGAACCAGTACTGAGGAACACTAAAAAAAAAAAATAAATGATTTTGAGAATTAATTTCAAAAAGATTGCATTCTGAATACTAAGAGAAAAGATTTCAGTTGAGAATTTCCTAAATCTCCTCAAAGAGAATTTTTATTGAAAACTACTTCATTTTGTTCTACGACAACAATCTAATACGATTCAATTATACCTCATATGTAAATTATGCAGTATTGGAAAAAGTTGTATTGAAAATTTCGAAATGCTATCAATTGACTATCCACCAACAAATTCAGAAATTCCATGTTTTTTGCTTTAAATAACCCACGTGATAGATATGCTTGAAAATCTTCATTTCGAGAATATCAAAAAATACAATACAAGATGACGTGGTGGTATTTTTTATTTTTCTTTAACGATCAGATTCAGTTGGTGAAGGTACTAGCACGGTGTTGATAGTTGTGGCAACATCAGAAACTTGCTGGCGTTCCTGGCAATAACCGCGTCCTTCACCTGGAGGCGAATCATTGTCCGCCTTGAAGTTCAGGTCAGGTCCATATGTAAGAAGCAAATCTAAGATAACACCATTGGTCCATCCAAATCCTTCCTGCACTTCGTATTCGCCACCAACTCCAGCAGGACCATTACCTTGCGAAGCAACATTGTACTGAAAATCCCAAGATACTCTCATTAATCTAAAAAGTTTATCGATCTAAAGATTTTAAATTCAAAAAACCTTTTCAAACATGCGTCCACCAGACATTAGCCACATACTGTAATTTCGCTTGACCCACTTCTCGGCAATTTGTCGAGCAACTTCATGCTGACCAGCAGCACGTAAGCCTTGAATAATAACCCAAGTTGTTGGTGCCCAAGCGTTCGGAAAATCCCACTGCTGTCCAGATGCTATTAGCGAAGTTGGCAAACCACCTGGGAATGCCAGAACACCCACGTTCGTCATGTATGATACTACTTTCCGTGAATCGAAATCTGAAAATGAAGATTTTTACAACATCTAAACAATGCCCTTATTTCGCTTTATCCGAAAATTTCGCACTATCTGTTGCTAGTCAGAAATAATCTTCTAGTTCCGATAACATCCAGTAATTTAATAAAATAAATGACTGAATTTAATTATTTCTTTTGTCAAGTAATTTTATTATCACTTCCAATGTTGAGAATCTATGAAAATAAATTAAATCTCTACGATAAAATAACATTTCTATTTTCGCATCAATTGAATTTTCAATAAATTTTACTGCTGTTCTATATATATTCCTTGTTATAGAAATCGAAATCAATTTCTGCTTAACAGCTTAAAAGAATTAAACGATCTCACCATCATGCGTACACCCACTGAACAATGGGAAGAAGTTGGTATCCATATAAAGGTTGACATGGCAGCCATTGATGATGTCATAATCGAACCAGCAACCACATTCTTCATTCCAGAATACCTGATGAATTGCCTCCTTCATACTTCTGAACTGCTGTTGACACTGTTCAGCTTTTGACGTATCGCCGATTACCTCATACAAATTGGCCATTAAACGAAGATTTCCGCAAATAATTGCATTCAAATCGATTGGTAAGATCGAACTAGTCCTGAAAATGCACCCCAAAATAAACATATTTAGTAAAACTTTAAGCACAGTTGCCCGGTTTACCAGGTTCTTCAGTGAGTTTATTTTACAAATCTTGCAGTGACTTCTTTGTTTTTAACCAGGTAAGGGTGAACTAAATGCTTCCATATGAGATCATGCTAAGTAGGATGTGAAACTTTGAAGTGAAACAAACTGTTAATAATTACCGTGTAGAACCCATTTTACCCGCTACAGGCCCATCTTGAGAAAACCAACGTGAGCTGAAATCTCGTCCACTTTCAGCTGCAGCTGCTATATCACCCCACAAACGTTGTTTTTCTAGAACATCCTCGATATGATGGGCACTTTCAATATCTTCACGATAGCTTTCTGGACGTGGACCTACGACTACTACATGGTAACGATAGAGCAGTGATGTTACACCAGGGAGTTGAATTGATCTGAAAATTTGACAAACAATATTTCGCATTAATCAAAGTCCACATACCTCCATCAAATCCCACTACAAATCTAAATTTGCTCACAGAAGCTATATGAAGTGTTTCCCATTCACCGTTCAACACTTACCTATGTTTCCGGAAGAATTCAAACTCTCTTTCGAACCAATAAGCACCAGTGAAGACGAATTCCTTATCACCTGTTGCTTCGTAATATGCAGACAGACACCAAGTTAATAACGGAGGTTGAGATCGATTGAGATAATATACGCGGTTTCCGTTTGGTACGTAGCCAAATCTGGAAATTTAAGACACTTTAAGCCATAAATAGCAATAAATATTTCAATCTTTATTTGATTTAAAAAAACTACTTGAAATTTTGGTTTCGAAATCAGATTTGTCAAATGATGTCTCAATATGTTCTAGCATATCAAAACATTTAGTTACCGTTCAATAAGGCTTCCCATATTTTCGATCATTCCACGTACAGTGTCATACATGCCCGAAGCTAAAAGACCTTTGATGGTAAAAAAGCTATCCCAGTAATACATCTCCCGGAAACGTCCACCAGGTACCACGAATGGTTTCGGTAGCGGAATAATGGAGAATTTTCCCGGATCAGCAATAACGCGATCCGACACCTGAAATCATAAATACATAAAGGAACGAATTGGTAAAAAAAACAATAACAATAAACAGTTACCTAAAATTGTTTCCACTTATTCTCTCATGGTAACATATTAAAATCATCAAATGCGATGCTTTTTTACGGGAATATTTTTCTGTAATTTTTTTTGCAAAAATTTTGGCACTGCAATTGCAGCTCTCCGTTTGCAGTATAAACATCCTTTAGCCAAAATGCAGTCTTAAATACTCTTAAGTCAGAACTCTTAGCTCAGTTATGCAGCTGCATTTAGAATTGAAGAACAAAAGTAATAAGCAAGCTTAAAATCAAACTTTTCACTAATAATATTACAGTAAATATACACTGGAATCTTAGATTTTAGAATTCGAAAGATCTTAAAACTGCCGAAATAGCTACAACATTAAGCAAAATAAAAGTATGAAATAGGAAAACCCTAACTGCAAAAATACGCTCTCTATAACTATCTAGCATCAAGGCTTCATAAGCTGGAGCAAAAAAGAACTACAAAAAAGCAAACCTTGAGCAATTCCTGTGTAGGGAGAATCCTAGTGTTCAAGTGAAACCTTGATGCATTTCCTAACTACGAAACTATAAGCCTAGTTCCTAGTTGCCTAAGTGATCTATAAGATTTCTGTAGTCTCCATTTAACGATAATGACGACGCATCAATCCATCCATTGCTCATCACTGACGGTACGGGATTCTGAGAAACTGCGGATGTAGTGATTTGTTGATTACGCAAACAGTAACTGTTTGTATATATATATATATATATATATATACATATAGTTTATTGTTGATGTTGTTGTTGGTACCATTTAGAAGAGCGATTCAAAACGTTCCCCGGTATACGAACTTCTGTATGTCGAACTTCTGAATGATGTAGATGATGGTGATGACAGCAGGAATTCCTAAAATATTTCAAGGAGTCCAGGGCGAGTTTTATCAAATTTCAATTGCAAACCTTGTGTACGGCATACGGGATTCCTACTTGCAAAATAAAAAAGAAAAAAAGAACAAAACAACAAACATAATCTTAACTCATTTCTGGATGAAACATTTTCACGAGGATTTAACTACAATTTTTTTATCAATTTCCAAAAATTTTGTCATTTACTTCACGAAAAAGTAACACCCAGAAGCAACAACGTGATGCTTTCCCGAAATCGCCACAAACTTTTAGGGTTTTAACTCACGGAAAAACCCCATTTCTAGAAAATTTCCATTAAAGTCTGTCTTGTTGGGGAGCGAAAAAGATACATTATTTTTAAAGGGCAAAAAGGGGAAGATGCTTAGCAAAAGTTAAGCAACACAAAAACATATTTCTCAAAGCCATACGGCGAAAACCAGTACATTGATAATTAAAAGAAAATTAGTATGATATGAGGTCAAAATTTTGAAATTCAAAACCAAACAGTCATTACTAGCCGTACTGGCTGAAATTCAGAAAAGCATCACACATAATTTGAATGAATCGAAGACTTGAAAACGGAACAGCATTACCTGGACAAAAAATTCGGGTAATACCGAATTGGGGAATTACAAGGGGAGGATAGGCAGTATAATAAAGAGGAAAATCCCGAACCCTGAAGCGAAAGATCTCAAAATCCCAAGACAAAATCTTCTCAAAGAATTCCCATGTAATCAAACCTATTGAACCAGGAGAAAAATGCCTAAACTGGATGGTACCCTCTCCGACTTACTCCAACTTATCGAACTCAGCTACAAACGATTTTAAAAAGCTGGTCTACTTATATCACTAACACTATGCTAAATTTCTAATGAAGCGAGGTCAAATGGGAATGTTCTTTAGTCCATGGTATTTTCAAAATCATTCGAGTCCAAACTAAAATCAAATCCAAATTGTTTTTTATTTTGCAGTCGAAAGCAAGTGAAACAAAATGAAGACCAGCTTTGGCTTTTGCATGCACATCTTTCGTTGTAGTAGATATTTTTCGAAGTTCATTCAACTCTTTTTTGAACAAAGAAATTTCTCGCATCCCTAAACCCTTAATCAGTAAGTCGGAAAAGAGCACTGGGTACATTCCATCCCAAACGTACATTTTAATGGTTGTAAAATGTTTTTTCCGTTCCTTGTAACAATTAATTAATGTTAATGATGTCTGGCACGCTGGAAAAAAATTGTCCGACTGGCATTAAAAAAATTTTTTTTCCACTTTTGAAAAAAATATCTATTCAAAGGGAAGGTTCGGGTAGCATCAATAATTTTTGCGAAATAAGGAAGAAATTAAGAAGCGCCCTAAAATTAGGAATCATTTTCTGTAAACTTCATCTCTTAAATTCTGGTAAAAAACAGTTGCTCAGAAGCTTCCATGGAAAGAAAAAAATGTAGTAACATAAAAAGTTTTTCCTTTTTTTCTTTCTTAGTTCCAAATTTTTTCATGATATCATGGAATTTAACCGAAAGCTTCCAAGCAATGCAAGCGTTCAGTCAAATTTCGAAACGGAATAATTGAAAATCTAACTTTCACATCTATTCCGTTTCCGGAAATTTTTTTGATACTTACCTTCACGTAAAAATGAGAAAACGTAACAAAGAGAATGTTTACCTTACGACACAACGTCGGCCATTTTCGATGAAGTTCCTTAGCCCATTGCCGATATGATGGAGAATTTATGGATTCAAATTTACCATATTCTGGATCGAAATCACTTGGTTGACAGGTGTCTAATTCGCCACCTGGCTCATCAAAATGATTTGCAATGAACAGTCGCAACGAATTCTCATCAGTTTGACCGGATGCAATTAATTCATGCCAATCATGCAATGTCGATTCTACAAAAATAGCTTTGAATTTCAATGACAGTTTTTGACATAAATTAACAAAAAGAAATGTGATGATGGATAATTAAAGTAATTTTATTTGACCTATTTTCAACTTCATTACCACGACTAACTCGAATTTTGCTATGTGAATATGTGTGTGAATGGTGTGCGTGTTATGTGTGTGTGTGTGTGTGTGTGTATTTGTGTGTATATTTGTTTGTGTGTATGTGTGTGTGTGTGTGTGTGTGTGTGCAAGTGTGTGCCGGCTTGTATGAATAAGCATGTACGAGTGGGAATGTGTGGATAATATATAAGTGTGTAAGTCAGTGTGTGTGGTATGTATGTGTATGTGTGTGTGTGTATATGAGCGTGTGAGTGTGTGCTAATACCTCTCTGCATTAAACTAAATACGCTTGCTTTATGCTACTCTAGCAAAATGCTTTGCATTTGCAAATGTTTTCTCAGATGAAATGTGCAAAGATGAAATTTGACCCTCATTTTACGTTTTCAAAGTTTTTTGCTTTTTAAAAGTGAGTTTATGTTTGCTATTTGCCTCAAAATACTTTAAGCTTTCGTCATGTTTTAATCATCAAAAAATTACACAAATTCCAAGATATATTGGCATTTTTCAGTGTACGAATTTCCATCAATCATTTTAACAACTATTCTATGAGATGCTCGAATGTAAAGGTATCAATTCAATCTTTTCAATGATAAAAACATTGAAAAGATAAAAAGTGAAAAATGGAGAGAATTTTGAAATTTCTTCAAATGCAATGATTTGAATTTTTCACATAATTACGAGACATAAATTATAGACAATATGATGAAAGTATATTATCCGTTGCGATAGAACAAATACAACTTTAAATTACTTCAATTATATTCTCTTTTCTAATACTCTAAATGTCATATAGCGCGTATCATACTTAAAGGTTACGATATTTATGAAATAAACATTCTAAAAAAATTAATCAAATTTGTGATAAAAAAAAAAGCAAAAAGCAAAAAGAATAAAGAAAAAGAACACTTACCAGCGTCAATTTTGAGTGGCATATCAACAAAATGTTTGCAATCATGGAAGATTTTAGCTTTTTGGACCATTTCAAGAAGTGAACCACCACAATAAATTTCTTTCATTATTTCCGATTTAATGGTTCCTGTTGTTAATGATGTTATTGGTGCTTTAGAAGTACCGAATTCTGGCAATACCGTAGCATCATCTTCCATAATATCATTGTTAGTAATTTGGGCTTCGGTATCAACTTCTGATGTTTTCACTGTTGTTATTGCTGCTGATGAAATTGTTGCTGCTGCTGCTGATGCTACTGATGGAATAATATTGCTGGTATTAGTTGATGTTACATCAATGACAGTCATTGTTGTTGATTGAATTGGGGAAAACGATGATGATTTCTTCAGGATTAAAATACTCTTTTAGATTCTATCAAATGTTATTCACAGCAAATTACGGTACGATGATAGTAAAATACTGTTCCGATATTGATTTTTTAAAAGAGTAATACCGTTTCCTTTCCTTTCCTTTCTTTCTTTCGTTGTTGTTATTTTGAATTAGGAATGGAATGGAATTGACTGATCCAGAAGAAATGCAAAAAATTGGAGGAGGAATTGAATCGAAGATACGAAATGTATGCTTCGTACACAATCGTAAATTAGATTGTATTAAATTGGAAGTTTTTGTTTTTTTTAAATTTGACAGTTTTGTCAAATTTTACAAAAAACAAACAACCTTTCTGCTATCCCCTTTCTTTGTTTCTTTTCAAAGCCCAAACGAAACAATAATTTTTTTTGGCCCTAAAGGCCTTCGAATAAAATCGTAACTGCAACCAGTCACCACGATCCGAATAACTCTTTCTGAACTAAACGAATGAATTGCTCGACCCGTTTTCTCTCATTTCATATTGATTTTCAATATGGCTCGCCTAGCCACGCCTTTTTCTACAATCCCTTCTAACCAATCAATTATTATTGCCACACCTTTTTGCAAAGCATTCAATATTTTAAAATAATTTTATTTGCAAAAATTGGGGTGTGTCCATGTGTATGTGTGTATGTCTGCATGCATAAGTGTGTATGTATGAAGGTGAGTAATGTGTATGTATGTGTGTATGTGTGTATGTATGTATGTAAGTATGTAGATATATACATGTATGTATACATCATATCGTAGGTTTTTTAAATTCGATTTTTCACATTTTCTTTTCCCTCTCAATTTGTTAGTTAATGTATTTTCTTTTTTTTTCTTCATCTCTTTTATCCATTCTTTTTTTTTCTTTATCTTTTTTATCCATTCTTTTTTTTCTTCATCTCTTTTATCCATTCTTTTTTTTCTTCATTTCTTTTATCCATTCCTTTTTTTTCTTCATCTCTTTTATCCATTCCTTTTCTTTCTTCATCTCTTTTATCCATTCTTTTTTTTTCTTTTCTTCCTTCATACTATTCTTTTTTTTTTCTCACCTTTTATGTAATCAATTTTCCACCCTCTTTTTCGTTGTTTTTTTCTTCCTTCTACTTAATCTTTCTTCTGTTTTTCTTTTTTTTTCTTTTGAATCTTTAAATATATGCATTTTTTTTTCTTTTTTTTCTTTTGAATCTTTAAATATATGCATTTTTTTCTTTTGTTTATTCTCCATACTTATGCTCTACTATCGTACCCTACATATCAAAAGAGTCGTAATAGTAATAAATAATAACGATGGAATAGTTATAATGTTCGTTAAGAAAAAAATTTCGAATTGATTTATTGATTAAATTTATCAATTTAATTTAATTACAAATCAATTTTTTTCTCAATTTAAAAATCAATTTTAATGAAAAAATTTTAAATTTTAAAAAATTTTTAAATTCAATTTAAAAATTTAAAAAAAAAATAAAAATAAAATTTGTAAATTTTATTGACCTTTTTTGATTTACAATTAAATTTATTAATTTACAATTGACCTTTTTTGGAAGAGAGCAGAGATAGGAGAGAGAGAGAGAGGGAGAGAAAGAAAGAATTGAAATGGAAGAGAGTAGTAAAACCTTTGGAATCTCGGAAGCTCTTTTTTCGGTATCTTCTTCATTCATATCTTCACTGGTCGGTTCATTAATTCTTCCTTCATAGATTTCTTATTGGAACAAATCACGAGCAATCCCATATGCTCTTCACATGAATTCTTGAATAGTCTCGAAAGGTCAAGGGTCAAATACAGTATAGATATTACAAATAATGTGACCTGCCTTCTTTCTCTTTCTTTGTTTTCTACAATTCAATATTAACATATGACATATTCAAATACAAATACATCAAAAAAATTACTTCAGTTAATTACTGTACTGTTGATTGTTATTAGTAGAAAATGTTTCTAAGTTTTTTAAAAAAATATAATATAAATATTTCAAAAAAAAGAAAATATGTTCGCAATAAATTGAAAAACAAGAATAAGCAAGACTACATCGTCAAAATTGCTTACAATGTGAATATTTTTGTTTTTTACCATTTTTGATATCATAAAAATCAATTAATTCGTATGTTTAATTACGAACAATTAAGAAATGTCAAAATAAACTTTAATTTCAAATGATCTACTATAAAATTCTTTTGAAATTTTAAATATTTAGAATTCCCTTAAAAAATTGACCGTTCTTGGCTGCTACTCTCAATTTTTGGCTAGTACTCTCAATTCTTGGCTACTACTCCTCATTCTTGGCTGCTATTCCTCAATTTTGCTGCATTTGAATTAATTTACAAAATACTTTCGAAGCGCCATAAAATTAAGAGGAGAAATTGACAAAGAAATTTTTTTTTAAATTTTCCCAAATTTAACTATGATTATTAGCAATGCTGAGTATTATAGATTAAATACTAATATGGTAATTAATGCTTTTTTTTTTTGGAACTTAATTATTAATTACATGTCAGATGTTGTTTTACTTACATTTGCGGTATGCCTTTGTAAACTTTTCATTTATCCGTTACTATTATTAATTTGTGAATGAAAAGGAATGAATTCATTCTGAAATTTCAGTATTTCAATTTTTCAGTCAATTCATCAATTTCAACTTTTTGCAAAAATTGCCAAAAATTTCTTTCAGTGTAATTATGCAACAAGTTATCAGTTGAGTGGATCACTTGAAAGCAATAATTGTGAAACAGGCTTTTAAAATTGTTTGTTTCTAGCTTCTTAAAAAAAATTTTTTTTCAGCAAAATATTTCGCTTGACTTTAAATTTTAAAAAATGCTAAAAATGTCAGTGTAACATATCAAACCACTTTTTTTGGATTTAAAAAGTTAAAACTCATAAAGAATGCTATCACTTCATTTATCTCAATTAATTAAGAAAAGCTGTGAAAAATTACACTGCTGAAAAATGCGCTGTAATTTTTGATGTTTGAAAAATTTTCTATGAACTTATCACTGTCTAATTTCACTTATCAGTGATTATCATCAAACATTTATATAGCAGTCATACAATCATTTAAACCAATCAATTTCTTATTATCGTGCCTGTGCATTTCTTGTTAGTTGTCAACAAATCTCAACTCATTTGAAAGGTTAAATGTATTATTATATATGGAAAAATTGATAGCAACAAATTTTAAATTTAAAATGATTCTAATTAAATTATTTCTTCGTAATTCTGACACAGAACGAAAGTTGAAAGAATAATTGAACAAAATTAAAAAGATGAATGTTATTGTTGTTATTAATTTATAAATGTCATTCACGTGGAAATAATTTGTTATTCACATGAAAATAGCACGTTTGTGGTGCGCATATCACGTGAACTACCACTATAATTTGCTTGTGCTCATTCACGTGAAAATAGCATGTTTGTTGTGCACATATCACCTGAAAATCTTCTCTAACTGTGCTCATTCAAGTGAATTGAAATTGCGTAAACAGTTTTATTTATGAAGTTTGTGATCGAGCGCATGATGACGAAGCGCCGAAAATTGATTCATCAAAATTAAAAGCAAATAATTTGAATGGAATCTTCGAAGCGGAAGATTTTAAATATTCAAAATAAAATCTTAAATTACCAAAATAATTCAATTAAATGATGCATTACATAAATATACAGCTAATATTAAAATGACTTCAATATC
Source organism: Mansonella ozzardi (assembly GCA_029876185.1). Classification (NCBI taxonomy): domain Eukaryota; kingdom Metazoa; phylum Nematoda; class Chromadorea; order Rhabditida; family Onchocercidae; genus Mansonella; species Mansonella ozzardi. The sequence continues at coordinate 11,038 of JARVGP010000746.1, read as the reverse complement.
AGTGAGTGTATATGCAAAAAACCGAAAAAGAATCAAGCATTTTTGAATAAATCAATTAATATTTATGAGAGCAAATCAAATTTTAAATATGTAAATTTAAATTTTAAAAATACATAAATTTTGGATGAGAAATTTTTCTTGTTTCTCATAATGAATCATCAATAATTGTGAATAAATAAATTTTATTATTGTCTAATAATTAGGAAATAATTCAAATTGTTTTTGTATTTAAAAAAATCATTGAATTTCCAATTTTTACTAAATACCAATTAAATTGGTTTGCTCTAGCAGGTTCGAATTCAATTCGTACTTTGCATATCCTTTTAACAATATTTGATGAATGAAAACAAGAAATTTTATTTAACTTTTTGTCAAATTATTTTCGTAAATTTTTATACCGATTTAAAATAATGTTTAGAGGCCTCGTAAAATTCAGCTTAATAGATTTTAGTTGAATTTTGCAATTTAATTGCATTAAAGAATTCTTATTGGTGAATCGTTTTGACAAAGAAATATTTTTTTCCTGTCGAAATTATGAATAATTTATTTAGTTTTTTTTTAACACATATTTTAATATATGTTCTTAAATTGGTTTTTGTTACGCTTATCGTTGAATCAATTTCAAAATGTAATAATTAATTTAGAAATATAAAAATTACTATTTGCAGTAAAATAATAGTAAATAACGAACTGAAAACAACGGTAATAATAATCATTTGTTACAATAACAATTATAATACTCAGAATGAGGAGATAGTAACGAAAAAAACGAGACCGTTCTCTTTGAGGCCAGTTATCGGAATGGGTACTGTTTAAACCCGTTAACAAGGATCTGTGAAAGGTCAAGTCTGGTGCCAGCAGCCGCGGTAATTCCAGCTCTCAAAGCGTATATCGCCATGGCTGTAACTAAAAAGCTCATAGTTGGATCATAATCATTATTATAATAATTGTAGTAATTATATAATAATAATGATGGTGATGATGATGACAATAATAATAACAGTAATGAAAATAATAATAATAATGGTAACAACAACAGTAAGTTATAGACATTAGCACCGATTTATTATTGATATAATTTCAAATTTACGAAAAAAATTCATTTCAATTTTTTGATAATTTTCCTTTTCTTAAAATTTCTAAAATAATTTCCATCTTTTATCTTTTCTTTTTTTCGTATTTTTTGATCCGGAAAATTCTTTTTTCCGAATTCCATTCCTCACCCTTACCTTTTTTCTTCATTTCATCACCAAATTTGCTGTGAAAACAGCTGAACAAAAATATATTGTTTTTTCACATAATTTAGTTCTTTACATCATTTCTTTCAGTTTAACTTTAGTTTCCATCAATTTTATCACTAACAAAATATTTTCCATTTTACCATCTTTACCACTCTCATTTTTTTCTCATCGGTCATATGGGAATTTTAATCATTTCGAAAATTTGAATCGACTCTAGAGAAATTGAATCATTTCCCATCGGTCCTATAGATATTTAAATAATTTTGAAAATTCAAATCGTCTGTACAGAAATTAGACCATTTTTCATCGGCTGTATAGAAATTTAAAACATTTCGAAATTTTGAATCGACTCTAGAGAAATTGAATCACTTTCTATCGGCTCTATAGAAGTTAAATCATTCCTCATCGGCTCTATAGAAATTTAAATCATTTCGAAAAAACTAACGAACTAGTTTACTTTTTTGACCGAGAAAAAAGAAGAAAGACAGAGAAAGAAGATTTGAATAAATTAAATTGATTAAATGCATTGTGAGATAAATTAATAAAAGCAATTTGAATACGATGCCATCGCCGTACAAAACTGAATAATTTCAGAAAAATTAACAACAATTTTTTTCTTTATTTTTTAAAGAGAAAGCAATAGAGGATGGAAGAGAAAAAAAAGTTTTGACAAATAAAACTGATTAATCATGAAATAAATTTAATTTAACAGAACCATGTAAACAAAACAATTTGGTGTTTTCTTGCATACAAGTAATTGAAAATTTTAAAATATAAACTTGCTTATTTCAAACTTTTCAAAATTTCGAATGAAATTATTCAAATATTGAATAATTATTTTTATTGAATAATTAATTGAAGCTGAAAAACGATATTTGATTAAATCAATTAAAAATGAGCACAGATCACGCTGAAATTTCCATTCATTTCATACTATTAGCAAATTCTTTATAATGAAATTTGAGAATTTAAGATTTAAAGATTTAAAAATCACAGCAAAAAAATGGAGTAATTGGAATTTGAAGAATGGAATTTTCAGCTACTTTTGAATGAAATAATATTTCTGAATATCGAATACAGGAGAAAATTAATATTACAATAAAGCAAAGAATAATATTTCATATTACTATTTGAATTATGATCAAGAAATATTTCTCGCTTTTTAAAAAAATTTTTAAAAAAATAAAAGAAAATTTAAATTTCATTTTAAAGAAAAGGAAGAAATTGAATTTTTGTAATCAAAAAGTGCGAAAAGATCAAAAAAAAAAGCAAATTATAGAATGACTATTCATTCACATTTAGTTAAAACATTGCAAAAAAAAAAATATCGCTCAATAATGATAAATGTTTTCAGTTGCTTTTGTTTTTAAAATTTTTTACATAGAATTTATTAGTTCCAAATTTTTTCGATAAATACAAATTACGGGAATTTTTCGAAAATTATTCCTAAAAACTCTTTTCTCTTTTGTCTTTCTTCTCTCTCTCTCTCTCTCTTTTCCGCCCAACTCTTCTCAACAAGAATTTTCACAAAATTATCCTGAAATTATTTTTTCTTTCCTATTTTTCTCTCCACCTCTCTCTCTCTCTCTCTCTCTCTCATTATTTTATCCTTTTACTTGGTCGAGAAAATTCTACTTTTTTTTTCCTTCAAAGAACTTTTTCTTTTCCATTCCTTCTATCCCTTTTCGCCCACTTCCACTCAATAATAACAATAACGAAATAATTTTCTGAAATTAAATTGTTTAAAAGCAAAAAAAAATTTTTGGAAATTTTTTTTCCTTAAAATTCAAAATGTCAAATCATTTTATTTTTTTTTTTTTCATTTCTTTCATAAAGTTTACTGAAATTTTGAAGAAGAATATAACTTTCTAAATAAATTAACACTGGAAACATTTGGCTGAGAATTGAATGCGATAGTTCAAAAATCAAAATCAGTTTGAAAATTGGTTTACTATAAATTATACTGCAACTTTAATTTCATTTAAAAAACCAAAAAATAAAACTGTAATGTGATATTTAAATAACATTTGAACTTTAATCTAAACTCTGCTTCAATTTCATTTCAAAAATTAAATTTCAACTAAATTTTTGAAAAGTTTGATCAAAAAATTGACCAATCTCTTTGGGAGAATGTTTTAGGAGAATAAAACATTCCATGTAATTTATGCAAAATTTGTATTATTAGAATGTTTTGCTGTAGAATTTCTTCATCATTTAAAAAAATTCCATTCCTGAATTTAAAAAAAAAAAAAGTATGAAAAAAACTAAAAATCAAAAAAAATTCATTGCTAAATTTTAAAAAATAAATTTCGAAAAACAGAAAAAAGGAAGAGAATAAATGTAGGAGAATGTAATGAAGGATTATTTTATTTTTACAATGATAAAACTGTAAAAATTATACAGCGCTTTAGAATATGCATACTTTTGCGCACATAATTTCGTTGATTCATTTTGATCTACATATTTTATTATCACAATCAATTTTAATTTTTCCAGATCTATACATCAATAGTGTTTGCTAAAAGGTACATATTGTTTGGTTTTGAAAAATAATTAATTTTTTACTTTCTTACAATTATCGAAGATAACTAAGTAACGGTTGTAATAATAGTCAACAACTATCACAAGCGTAAATGTTTATGATGGCATCATTCTATAATAAAATACAAAACGAATGATTGCATATGAATTTTCACTTATATATCATCAGAATAATACAGAAATATTATAACAATCGTAATGATAACACAATGAATAAATCATACATGAATGCAGTAAGGATGGAAATACGAATAATGTAACTACTAATTGCAGCATGATGAGAATATAAAAATTTTGTGGCTATCAAATGATTCCTAAAGCATAAGCTCATGCTTTAGTGGTTAGTAATGCTATGATATACAAGTTGATACTGCAAAAAAGTCGATACTGTTGATGTAAAAAGTTGATACTGTTGATACTGATACTGTAAAGTCAATAATACACAATCGCACCGTGCAGTATAAAAATGGATTAAATTAGAAAATTAAAAAATATATAACAATTAGCACATGATCAATGATACATTGATGATACGATCACATGGAATAAATATCAATGAATGTATGGGCCGTACTTACCTTCGGCCGTATATCATGAATTGCAATTCGTTAAAAGAGCCATCTGTTCTATGTATTACTAATTTACTAAAATTAACTTCAAGCTAAATGAATGCATGCAGTGCTGATGAAGTGTTTTATTTATTGCAAATTTTCACATTTAATCAATTTATACTTTTAAATATGATATGATAAAAAGTGTAATTGTAACAATTAGTTAAAGAACATTCAGATTGATTTATCGTATTTTTGGTCATTTAATCTTACTCTTCAAATTATTTTCTGCACTTTTCTTTTTTCCGTTTTTTTTTCTTTTTTGGTGGTTTGTTGGAAGAATACGACAGATTGCTTTAACATAAATTAGGCATATATTAAATCTCAGATCATAAAGGAATTATATTATTAGCATACTATTAACGTAAAATACCACTTGTTCCGAATGAAATTATTCTACAGCATTAGATGATAATTAAAATTACGATCAATAAAGCTAATTGCAAAACTTTTCTTCAAAACAAACTTCACTGCTTGCATTGAAATTTAGCGCTATAAGATAATACTGACATTTCATAACTAGTTTTAATTATAATTATTTTACTGCAGTAATAATTTCTGCAATGTTTAGTGTTACTTATATAATCGAAATAAATAACTCGCTTTTTTTCCCGATGATAATTTCTTATTTTAAATGATATTTTGCATGCAAAAATATTTGCAAATATAGCTAGTTAATACTAGTTTGATTTCAATAACACTGATTATTTTTTCTTATTGATTGAACATATCGATTTTTACCTTTTTCAAAAACTTTTTTTTCGAAATTTTATTTCTTGTACACCACAATAGGCAGTATATTTACAATATTGGAAAAGCTAATTTTAGCTGTGAATGAAAATTGAAACTATATGAAATATGCATTTGATGAATTTGTCAAACTTGAAATTGCTTTGGTTTTACATCCGACTGAAATGATAGTTCGAAACAAACAAACTTGTTGTCAACAAAATCACTCATACTAAAATAAAAATAAAAATGTTTCTGTTTGATTATAACTAAGACAAATAAATTTGATAATAATTTAACGTAAAATATGAATTTGAATTTGGTAACAACTTACTTTACCACTTCATAAGTAAGTAATTGGAAATAAAAATAAATAAAATAACTGAATAATTTAATGTAGGTTAAATGAAAATTCCAATGAAATGGTAAGACTTGAATTATTTCAAGGAACGAAATACATCATAACTTCCTTCTAGCCCTGTCAAAAATATTTCGTCCAATAATTTAATGCAATTTTTTAATTTAAATATGCAAAATGCTATTTCATAAAATGAATTACTGGAATTTTGAAAAGACACAGCAAATTGGCCAATGATCAATGATTGTGATCGATAGTAATTGGTGTAAATAACCAGCTATTATTTATGGAAATTTAAGTGAAAATTTTTCTTTTATAAATGTTACATTATTAATATGCTCTCTTAGTTCGTTTTTTGTAAATTTTTGAAAAAAATGAAATTTTTATAAATTTCCTTCTACCACTGCTCCATCAATATATTTAATTTTGATTTGATTATTATAAGACAATAAATTGAACATCTCACTAGCTAATTAATAAAAACTGAAGTAGAAATTGACAGATTTTGGATATTTCAGGTAAAATTTTATATTCAGCATTGTATTCCTTGCTTCTTCATACCTTCCATAGCCATTTTTTGCAACATATGTTTAATTCAAAATTTAAGTGGTTCAAACTTTGAATTAAAATTTTTTAAGTTTTTGAAAGAAACTTATTATCATACATTATTTCTTGTTTTTTCCCACTTTTCCATTTCATGTAAAATAAATACAGACTATAACTTTAATTTTTTTGAATTTTTTTGAATAGATTACATCACTAATGCAATGAAGTCAGTAAGACAGCATTGATATTCAATTTAAAGCTTCTATTATTTTTCTTATTCGAATTTTGAATTTAATTAATTCATTTCAGATTGTTTAAAATGTTGTTTCTAATAATGCTATTTGCAACAGCTAAAATATCATTATCTAAAACTACTTGTGAAGCGCCAAATGGTATTAAATCCAACTTTATCTGGTTTCCTTGCTCTGATGGACCAATAATCTATCATAATATGACGATCGTTGATAAAAATTGTTCGTTTTAAAAAAAAAAAAAAATATAAAAAGGAAATTACTACTTCGCCGAAAAGTTCCATCATTCTCACAAATACAGTGATGCATCATTTATTTTACGGAAATACTGCTGTGCATCATTATTTTATGAAATTTTTGCAGATTGAGAAGTTACACAAATACTACTATTCAATAACAAATTTTTATGATGAATTTAATTAATTATTGTCAATTTTCGAAACCATTCATAAAATTGTAGAAAATTTCATCATCAGCTATGATAAAAAAAGCTATAATAAAAAAAGAAAAATTGATTTGCAGACAATGAAATCTATCCGATCGTTGCAATGCAGCCATTTATCATATTAGCTAATATAACAAATATTAGTGAACGATATGATAATTTGAAATCAACTATCAAAGTGTACAAGTGGGGCGGATGGCTTGGCTGCGGATGGCATCGAATTCCAACTTTTGGAATGCTGTAAGCAATAATAATACTTACCGTAATATTATTATTACCATACTCCATTTGTATTTTGAGAATATACATTGTTTTTGAACTTTGAAATCTTCAAAAATTTTTCCCAAAAACTCCATTTCCTTTTCGTCAAATTTTGGAACAGAACTATTTGATGCATATTAATACATTCATATGTACCGAAGTTTTTTTTTCTTTACTTTAATTACTGATTTTTTTTCGCTTTAATTACTGTTTTCTTTTGTACAGCTTTTTTAAAATATAATGAAGGAAAATTTGAAAAGGCTACCCATAATTAAATTCCAATTTCATTCCTTATTTTATTTCCAATTTTCAGTGATAATTTGGTGCAATGCAATAAAAGTATTCAATGCCCAATTAAACCTGGAAAGCAACAATTACCAGTAACGATTGATTTAAGTGAAATTCGATTCCTCATCAAAATACTTCCAGATAATAGACCGTATAGAATGCAAATTGAGATTGCTGATCAGCAAAAAAAATTATATACATGTATTGATATTTCGACCATAATAAGAACTTACAATAATCTTTCTGATGACTAAATTTTTTAATTCTTTGCATGCAACCAATGTTTCATGACATTTTTGGCTGCATGAATGTAACATGTTAATGCCTGAATGTAATCAATTAAATTCATTTGAAATGCTCAAATTTGAAATCAATTTAGCATAGTGATGATGACATTTAAAACATCTGGCAACAATAGTAATTAAATAGTAAATAATCTGAATTTTTGATTTTAAACTTATTTAGAATTATTTGTGATTGCATACGATAAGAGGTGCCATTCGTTAATATTTTTAAAATTATAAGACTACTTAAGTTTTTAAGTATTGCTGTCTTTTTGTTATTTTTAAGTTGCAAAACTTCAGTGAATTTATGGTTTTATTTTGTAAGCTTTAAAATATGGATTCAAAATTTTTAATTTAAAATTACAAATCCTGCAGATCTAAAACACAAATGGCAAAACAATATCCTGAATTTATTTGACTCTCAGGGATCCTAGATTATTAATTAAATTATATCATTTTATATGTCATATTGAATATTTGCAGCTACATTTAATTTTTGTACTCCGTTAAATTTGGTTCCAATTTGTATACCTGCATCTTGATCTAAAAGTACTGTAACACATTGCGGTAAAACGTACTGTAGAATACTGCAGGACATACTGTAGAGCATTTCTGTCTAACACTACACAATGAAATACTTTTTTAATAGTAGAATGAAATGGCTAATCTCATGTCAAATTTGATAGTATTGCCAAAGAAACTGTTTGATTGTATGAAAAAGAAAATAATTTTATTGTATCATTTTGTTCTGTAAATCGTATAGCATGGAAAATTATATATTTACATTATCACAGGAAATCTCTTCGTTAGGCTAGCCTAATGTGAAGATAAAACTTGAAGTGATAATTTGATAGAACGTGAAACTAAACTAAATTTAATCATTCCTGAACATTACCAAAATTATGTGTTTATCGTTTGCAAAAATTTTGGAGACACGAGATGATTGGATAATTTAATAATAATTGCATAACAAATAAATGTTTGAATTTGTCTTTTGGACAATATGCGAGGAATAAATCATCAAATTAAATTTTCCCACTAAATCCGTTCATTTAATTGGACAGTAATTCGAATTATTTAAATTCATCAAAAAAAAAAAAAAAAATTATATGTTATTTAATTTGAAAAAAATATTTTTGAAAAAAAATTGTATGGTTTAAAAAAAATTTATTTATAAAATGTTCTGCAATAAAATTCGCTTATTTTTTTGAAAACTTTTTAAGATATCTTTATTCGTTTTTTTTTTTTAAAAAAAATGATTATTTATTACGAAAATTTCGAATTTATTTTTGGTGAAAATTTTTTTCGATAACAAGTATGGAAATAGAAACAGACATACATATTATATAACAGCACAGAAGCTTATCGTAGAAAGATTAAGCTAAAGAAGTTTACCGTAGAAAGGTTAAATCATCTGAAATGTTAAACTAACTGATTACGTATACGATGAGACATATATTATCACATGATATTTTTTATGCTACAAACAGCTTAGCTTCTTTTTGTTTTTGCAACTCGTACTTAAGCCAAGCTGTATTATGTGTGGTAATATTTCTAAAAGTAATTTGTTTAATTTGGCCTTGGAAGATATTTTGTTGTTTTTCAGTTCTTCAATTTGGCCATAGCAAATATTTTGTTGTCCCCAGTCCTTTAATTTGACAAAACATCTTCTATCTTGCAAATTTTATTATTCTCTAATTTAAAAAAAAAAAAAAACAAACTTTAATAAATAACAGCATTGATATTTCTCTGTTGCCTGTAAATTCTAGGCCAAGATTGACTTAATTTTACAATTGAGCTTATTATCAAGATCAAAAAAGGCATTATTCATTGATTTTTTGAGGAATTTGTTCATCAACATTTCACATTAAAACAGTCTATAGGAACTTATGTAAAGAATATAATATTAATTCGAATTAAAATAATATTTTCTATGTTATATTTATAAACTGATTACTTATGTTTACGTATAGATATTAAGCGTGCGTTCGATTATATATGCCTTTCTTCACGTATATTCTGTGAAGAAAGGTATATATGATACTCTGATGTATGTATAATACTCTAATATATATATATATATATATATATGATACTCTGATACTCCAATACCTGTAACATTTTTACTTTTGTTGTTTAAAAAGTTTGAAAATTCAAAGTGTTATCGTGGACTCATGTGAAATGATAGACGAAAATATATTCATTTTTCATTCCGGATTTCTCCATTTTCTAAAAAATTTTTGCTGATTTTTGTTGTGATTAATCAAAATTAACTAATTATTAGGATGCGTTCAAGAAGTGATTCCCGTGTACGCTTGGATTGTTTGCTGCATCTTGTCGAAGAAACCATTCTAAAATATCAGAATCCTGTTACCGGTTTATTCACTAATAATGTAGAGGTATGATTATTTTGTAAAAAAAAAATTTAACTAAATCACTTAAACATGAAGTAATTAACTGTTTCGATTTATTTGCTAATTGTTTAGTAATGCTTGAAATGAAATAGTATGCATCTTTTTTGTATCTTTTTTTGCTTCAAGCACTTGTTTGTTTATTTTACGAATTAACTAATTCTCAAATACTGATTTGGTCTTATAATAATCGCAATTCCATATTAAGTTATTATTGTAATTGAAATAGATGGTAATTAGAATTAAATCATTTTTGCATCTCAAATTAAGTAATTAACAAATAGAGAGGTGTTTGTCTTATTCAGATAAAATATGAAAAAATAATTTTACAATATTATATTTTGAAAGATTTAAAATTATAATTAAAATAGAGAGTCATAAATGTTAGTAGTAGGGAAATTACTTTATACAAGTCTTTTTTTTTTTTTCAAGCAGTATCTCATATGTCAACAATTACTCATTTGTCATATACATGTTGATTTAATTTCCTTACTTTTAGAACAGTTCCATTCTTATGGGAGAAATAGAACAAGTTTCTGATATTATTTTTCATCTTTCTATTTATATTTTTTCTTATTTTTAAGGATTCACCTGGTCATGCTTGGGTACGTGATAATTTATATGCAATTCATGCAATATGGGCAATGTATCGAGCTTATCAGAAAGGTGCCGATGTAAACGAAGATCTTGCTAAAGCAAACGAATTGGGATTAACCTGGTAAAATTTTTGACTAGCTAAAGGTAGGATGTCAGTAATGATAAGTATTTTATTGTTTCGTTCATGAGGTTATCAGTGTAGTAATTTGTTGGTTAACCATCTGAACATCTTTTATTGGAGCAGAAATATCACTGACTATGACAACATTCATTAAATTCCGTGAAATAAATAATACTGATAGTATTATGATGATAGCCTAATTAAAGCAATAATAATTTTAATAACTTTATGAAAGTTCTTGTTTTCTTATCATTACGTACATACGTAAGCGTACATCAGCTTGTTTTTTTTTTTTTTTTTTTTATCGTACAAGTAGTTTGTCATTATTTTTTTTTAAAATTAATTTATTTTAAA
>JARVGP010000745.1:0-31726 GCA_029876185.1 Mansonella ozzardi | reverse complement strand
TTTTTTTTTTTTTTTTTTTCTCATCAATTGTTATGCTGATATGTTTTAAAATAGCTGGAAAGTATATGTCGCATGATAATTCTTAAATTGCTTATGTTATTTGTTAAAATCAACTCTATCATACTCTGAATAAGTTTTCATAATGAAGCGTTTAGCCTTAACTTATAATTGATGATGCATGGTGCTGATGCTGACTAATGATGATACATTCAGATACATATGTATAATTTGGGAATATCTGTGAATAAGCCCTAGTTGAAGCGGCATCCATTTAATTACTAAAATAAGCAATAATTTCCTTCCTTCTACTTTTTTTATCGGAAAGGATGGTTTATGCCCAAATTAAACGTACAGTTAATGATTTATGAAAGTGGCATCACGTTTCATTTTATGTTATTGATAGAGAAATAGAAGGAGACGTAATTTTGCTGAATGCAAAGTGAGGCACATAAACTGTCTGCATATTCATACTATTATCGGTTCTATGAAAAATTCGGGATTTGGTTATTTTCCTTACCTGACCTGTCACTGTATGTTGTGTCTTTCTTTGCATCAGTACCAAAGTTGAACTAATTGTTCCAATCTTCGTCAGTTGGAATTTCATTTTGGATTTGGATGGGATGGCATTACTCAAAAGCAGCAAACAGCTGGAAATTTTGAAAGTTAATCGGTATGCGGAAAGAATGATCTGTATAGCAGAATCGTTTGACCCGAGAACGGTTGCCAGCTGTTTCTAAATTTTCATTTGAGTATGTGGAAAGAGCTGGTACTCGTTGAAATTGGGGAATTATGCTTTATCTTTGAAAAATCTCAAACGTAAAAGTAGAGAAGTGTTTTTGCATTACTGCCTGATATCCTTCTCATGTTAACTGCTTTTCTGCATCTTTTCGTGAAATTCAATTCTTTGAATTGAATTAAATGATCCGTTTCGACTCAATAGGCCTATCATGCATACTTGTACGATTGTGTGGAAAAAGCTAAAATTGCGCATTCCTTTCCTGTTGTTTTCTCGAAGTAAAGTTGAGCCAAGCATGTATTGCGTGATTTCTAATCAATGCAATATAATTCGTAACAATTTTGAACTAATCTATGCTGGTCATTATTTGTAGGACGGAAATATTGCTTCGATTTAAATCCAGATCGCTTATTCTACGACTAATACATTTGATTGTACTTTGTTATATGTGGGGGAGGGCTGCAACATGTTTTTGGAATTTAGGCAAAAGATTTAAGAATTCTGGGAAGGGAATTAATGGGAAAAATCACAAAAACGAAAAAAATACTCGAACTACGAACGGTATCGAAAATAAATTATGTGAGGATGCTGTGATTCAGGTAATTTTACTATTAGGTTCGAAATGAATGATTTAGCAGGAGATACGGTTGCCTATCCTACATTTGAGGTACTGCTGCATTGAGGTAAAGCAAAGCTTTGTATAACAACTCATTGTTAATTATTTTGGCTTTTGAAATTCTAGTATGTAAGATGACGAGAAGTTTACAAGCTTCGTTTATTTTTCGAAGTTTAAACTAGACATAGTTTAAACTTCGAATTTTCAACTCTTAATCGGAAATTACCAGTTTAGCTGTTAAGGGAATGACTGCACTGAAAACAGACTAGTATTTCCAACATTTAGTATGTAAAATTCATTCCATTTATTACGTTAATTTATTTTGCAGCCACAGCCATTGACATCGGATTCATCTTCTACAACACATCTTTCGTATCTTTCGTCGATTCTTTCCTCGCTATGGCCTTCTGATGGGACGAAAGAAATTGAAAAGGATAACATAAAGTGGGTTTGCAAATGTATCTTGTAGTATAAAAATTTGGAAGATAATATTAGCGGTTGTTTCAATGTCTATTGAAATTGAGACATACAAAGTAAAATTTTTTTTTCGAAACAAAAAGGTTGTGGGTTTCGTGATTTCCCGATTTTTAAATAATTTTTGAATCAAGAATTTTTTATTAACAGAAACTCAGTCTAGTCATCAAAAATTAGCTAAAAGTATAGGATTAACTGAACAAGACTAAGGAAGATTAGCGCAACAATTGAACTTTCAAGCATTGTTATGTTCTGACACCTTTCGACCTAATCTAACCAAGTGATTAGTTTGGTTGACCGAAATGGCTTGAAACTGGGATTATGAACTTTAAATTTGCCCGGTGTGCAGTTACATTAGCGTCGAGAAAAATGACAGTTATGTATTGTTAGAAAAGTTACACGTTATATCTCAACATTATATTTCCAACAATATATAGTTGGAAATGTGTTGCTGGATATGTTGATTTTGGCTGTTTTGAATAGTTTTTACTTCTGCCAAAAAATACATTTGAAGTTCTTTGAGCTCTTCATGATATCAGTATTACAGAACATGGCGTAAAAAAGTAATTAGTGTACCGAAATCGGTACTTTTCGATCAGACAAGATCACTTGTGTCCAGTCTACTGTCTGCAAAAACAGATGATTCTATGATGCTGAGAATACGAGAACTGTGTGAACATTATATGAAATTTCCTGAAGCGCGTACTGTTGGGTTTCAGGTCTTCATTATAAAGTTATTTTTAAGCAAAGATCTTTTAATTTAAGTATTTATTTAAATTAACAGGTTTTTTGCAAACCAAGAGTAGTGTATTACAAGTATTCCCTTTTAATCCTTATGGATGAATAAAAATCGAAATATCTGTATGAGTTAGAGAGGGCAATTACCCTGTAAGATTATCGTATGCAATAAGAAGAAATTGTTTCTTGTTTTTTCAGTTTCATGATTCAGTTATCAAGAAGTTGAAACTTGTTTTGCGACGGACTAATGATGAAATGCTGAAAGAACATGTTCGACAGTTTTTACTTCTCGTAGGAGATGTTAGCATTCCGCGTGGGGCTGGTATTCGAGTGCTATCACTTGATGGTGGAGGCACGCGAGGTGTGTTAGGCCTTGATATTTTACAAGCACTGGAAAATAATTTGAAAGGATCAAAGGTTTGCTTTTGAATTCTTCTGAAATCCTTCATTTCGGTATTTTATCCATCCTTTTCAGTCATATAATTTAATGTGAAGTGTACGGAAGGATCATTTTATTTGCATTTTTAGTGATCTTAGTGATTACAAAAAATCTTTTTAGGTTGTCGAGGTATTTGACTTAATCGTGGGTGTAAGTACTGGAGCTATTATCGGTGCATTACTCACTGCTAAGAGGTTATCAATTGAGAAGTGCAAGGAAGTCTATATTGAGATCTCAAGGGAGCTTTTCAGTCAGGGCAAATTTTCGGGAATGAGCGGTCTTCTTCTTTCACATGCTTACTACAATACTGGAAAATGGAAGCAGATCTTGAAGGACGTAAGTAAACATATTTTTCGATATATATATGTTTTATTTATCGTTCAGTATGCAAAGGAATTCGCTAGTACACAAAAAATAACCATAAACGTACTGGAATATGGAATATAGTTGGACATTGCATCATCATTTTCTGCATATAACTGTCTAATGTGGATCTTTAAAAGTATATTTAAAAAGATTTTGTTAAAGGTTATTGGCGACAGTACGTTATTGGAAATATGCGGACGCTGGGGAACTCCCATGCTCAGTATAGTAGCTTGCACTGTGAATACACCAACTCTGCAGCCATACATTTTCCGTACATATGGACATCCTAACGGAAGTGAAAGCCACTACCGTGGGGGATGCAATCATAAAGCTTGGGAAGCTTTACAAGCTTCTGCTGCTGCTCCAGGCTATTTTCAAGAAGTGAGCATATACTGTGTTTTATTTAACCAATTACATAGGTTTACGGCTGTGATGATATTAAGCTGATACTTGTCGTATTCATAAACCTGGTTAACTCATACTTTTTGAATATTGACTTTTATTCTCGACATTTTGCGTAGGAGTGTTGCATTTCTCTTGTAAATATTGCCAAACAAATGCTCAAAGCATCTTAAAATCTTAGAAATTCCAGCAACTGGGGACTCTAAAGTTTTTGCAGGTTCCACTCGGGACACTACTATATCAAGACGGTGGCGTACTCACTAACAATCCTACGGCTTTAGCAGTTCATGAGGCACGCATGCTTTGGCCAGATGAACAAATACAGTGTGTCGTTTCTGTTGGTAATGGAAGAAACGTTTCAGAAGTCGAATTGAATAGCGTGAAGTTCGCGACAGACTCATGTTTAATATGTTGTTAGGGTAATTGGCCGGTATACAGAAAATATTTGTATTGCAATATTGATGAAGTACTTATGATCTCAACATTTAATGCATACTGTAATGTGTGCTAGAACGAAGCATCTATTGAAAATGCATGCTTTAATGGTTTTTGTTTAAGGCTTTCTACAGGTCTCCAAGAAAAAATCTTACGAATTATTGATTCAGCGACGGACACTGAACTTGTCGACCTATGTATGCGTGATACTTTGTCGAAAGGGTCATACATGCGTTTTAATCCACACACCAGCCACCCATACTCTCTGGATGAAATCGATCCGAAAAAGTTCGTAACTAATCAACTATAATAAGGAACGATATGCAGAAACTAGCCTCGTTTGTGGCAAAAGAAGTTCACTTGTCCAAATTTAGTATTCAAACACCATTCTTTACATAAGAAGCCGCTGTAAGCATGTTAATCATACAGGATTTTCACATCGTTTGTATTATTTAGGTTGGAACAAATGAGTCAAGATGCACAACTGTACATTTCACGAAATCAGCCGAAGTTTAAGGCCGCAGCAAACATCCTCTTGGCTAAACCATCACTAAAACAGCGCCTTGTTCGGAACTGGAAGAATTTGATAATACAGTAAAATGCATTACGGTAAATTAAATATCTTCATGCCAATAGTAAATAGTGATTGAAATAAAATTCATGAAACTGAAAGAATATGTGGAACCTTGTGACATCTGGCATTGCTTTGACTCGTTTATTTTTAACTGTTAAGTTCATCTCTTTTATATGACATTATTCATCTCTTTTATACGACATTACTTGTATGCTGCATCAGATTATAATAAGGCTATATAATCGATTTTTCAGAGCTAACAACGCTGGGACATACAGCAACAATTTTTCAGAAAAATCTTGTCGTAAGGGACAATTTTACAAAGAATCCCATTCGTCGCTAACAGCCCTCACAAGAAAAACACCACCAGCGAAGGCCACCAGACCCTTACACATACTCCTGCAAAAATTTTGAAATAGGATTTCCAGCTAGTATTAGATACATGCAGCCAACGTGGAAAGATGTATAATACTGATTCAAAATGTAAAGAACATTATTTCCATTGAGACATGATAAATCACGTTACCCTAAAATGAATGACTTCATTATATGTACGTTGGATCGTCTCAGTAATCTGAATTTACCGTCTTAGCATATCTGTAACCAACTAGAAAAGTAGTGTCAAAATTACCAGTAAAACGGATTATGGTAAATCCATGAAAGCGTTGATCCTCCATCTGGGTATTGCGGCGTTGTTTGTATACGAATCATCGTAATTTCTAAAAAAAAGCGAAAGAAAAATATACACGGCCAAACACTCCCTAACTAGCGATGTGCTCTACCATCACTATACATCAAGCAATGGCCATCGTCAAAAGGTTAAATCGTACGCAAGCTACTTCAGCTATCGTTAATACTACGATTCAGACTAAAGTCACCGCATACTTGCTCTTCAGATGAATGGTAAAGGAAGTAATCCAACAGTTTCAAGAAACTTGTGGAAGAATACCAAGCACTCCATTGAAACATCATCTCATCAAGATGAAATTTTATAATTTTAATTCATCACTGCATACAAAATGTAGATATATAGAAAACCACAAGAAAAAGAAAAAAACTAGTAATCCAATACTGTTTCACGAAGCCCCATGAAAACAAATATGAAGATGCAAGTACATAACAGAAATCGCAAATGAAAAACACTTACCATTGGAATGAAGTGACCAACATGTAAAGGAAAGCTTTGAAGTGAAAGTACGACAAGTAAACGGCTAGAATAAAGTATAATGATTTCAAAAAAAAATTTGGTCAAACAAAACAACATACAAATTTTGTATAAAATGACGCATGGGAAGGACATTAAAAAAAAATGAAAGTCAGTTAAAATGTTGATGAGGAACAGATCAACAAATGCCGTTCCTTGGAAACTTACACAAATCTTCCACCAAAATGACAAATTGAGTGATGACTTTTAAAGAAACAACTATTCATCTATAAATTATAAATCAACAATTATTAGTGCTATCCAAATTACAAATGAATGAAGTTCATATAAGACGCTGATATTCACGAACATGAAAGCATTAGTATCCATGTCAGATTATAGACTTGCATTTTTCCAATTTTTAAATAATGTAGTGAACCACAAGAAGCAACCGAATTACACCATATAGCCGTAACACCTGAGTATCGACCAACTCAAAATCTCGCATGTAGGTAGAAATCGTGTAAATATATCACAGTGTGTTATTTAAAATCACATAATATACTTAAAGAAGTAAACTCTGGCGTCGACTTGAGCGAATATTCCGATAATTCGTACGATCTGACACTACTGAATCCTTGACCAATCGGACTCCAGGAACTGACATAACAGATTCGCAGTCCGACAGCTCAAAAATTGCCCTTGGTAAACACTGCAAGAATGGATGCCGTAGCGCATCCGTTGCTGACAATCGTTTTCGACCTTCATACTGAAATATCCAAACTATTTTAAACTGGATTTTCATGGGTCAGAATAGAAATTCCGACAGTTTCTTAAAAAACAGGTTTTTCATGTTAACGACTTCAGAATGCGCGCTCTATACCTGCAGTAAGCGATGCAAAAGATCATTTGCGTGCTGGTCAATTCTTGGACATGCATTCTGCAGGTTATTAGGGCGATAGTGAGGGAATTTACATAAGCGAAATGTAGGTGAGTTACAAATTTGGGGGTGACTGGATGATGATGGAGTGCCAAGCATATGGAATATTAAGAGAAGCTGCTCTTCAACTGCAGAACCCGGAAACAGCGCATGCCCTGTAAAATGCCATTTTAATATCCTTATTCAGAAAAAATTTATACCAAACACTCAAACCAAATTTATTACATTTTACTATATGATAAATTCCAGTATACATAAAAATTATATATATCAAAGAAAGGATTAACCAGAAATCATTTCGAAAAGAATGCAGCCAACACCCCACATATCAATATGAGTTGAGTAATCTGTGGAACCCAACAAAACGTCAGGTGGACGATACCACAATGTCACAACCTAAAATAGTCTGCCAATAAATTCAAAGCATGCACTTCAATGCTGCATCAAAGTGAATATCTGAAATTCAAACAGAGAGCACTGCGTAATTAACTGTTACTTGACTCACTCTTTATGTGATGTAGCACATAAAAGGCAGAACTTTGAGTGGATAACTGTCTAAAACAGGGAAGTACAGGACAAAGTCTCCTACTATGCAACGTCATGAGATATCAGAAAGGTTGTGTTGAAGACTATAATTTTAATGCGGTGCTAGACAGAAAAAACGTACCTCATTTGAATATGTTTTCGTAGGTATAGACTTTGTTCGTGCTAAACCAAAGTCAGCAAGTTTAAGTTCACCTTTTTCATTAATCAATAAATTTTGCGGTTTCAAATCACGATGCAAAACTCGTCGCTGATGACAGTAGTTCAGTCCTCTCAATAACTGCACCAGGAACAGCTAGGAAATGAAATAAGAAACATTATAATGTTAAATATTATTAATTCTGTTTACACTGAATCGTTCCATTAACTAACTTTTTGACATTAAAAAAAATTCCCAAAGCAAACACAAGAATCTACCCGAACATTCCTCATCGATATGACATCTTGGCAGTCATCAAGATATTGCTTTAAATCACGATCAACATATTCGAAGACAAGAGTGAGTATTCTTTCTGTGTGAATTATGTCATGTAGTGTGACGACATTCGCATGACGTAAATTCCTCAATATAGAAACTTCCCTAATCGCTGTACAAGGCGCTCCTTCTTCTAGCTCTAAGCGTATTTCCTGCAAGACAGTTCCTGACAATTCCGATAACTTCTCTCAGCAAACGAAAGGAAATTTAAAGACTTTAGTTTTTACTTTGCTTGAAAAGATGAGTGCAAAATCAAAAAAGCAAACTCTACCTTGAGGGCGACAAATTTTTCAGTCAGTCGCGATCGTCCTTTGTAAACCGTAGCATACGTCCCTTCTCCTAGCTTGTCTAGTTTTTCATATGTTTCAAGTTTGCCGAAACCGATTTCGCTCTAAAGCAACATAAAAAGGAATGAAGCTGAAGTGGGGATAATAGGATAATCGATAGATAGCTAAACATGTAAAGATACGAACAATAACACTATTTCTCGTTAAAATAATTTTGAAAAAAAAGGATGTAAAAAAAAAAAAAAATACCAGAGATGCACGACGATTTTTCCTCGTTAGGGGCTGATCTAATGTTGGTGTACGGTTCAGTTTTTCGATCACACTTAATGGGAGCCTTAGGTCAGCGGGAAGTGACAAACGTTTCTGAATGTCCTCCTATAACAAAACTTTTAGTAACTTCGGAAAGTTACCCAGAATCTGACATCTCTGACACTGATTTCAATAAATGCAAAAAGCTCAAGGAAAGATGAAAGCCAGTACAATAGAAAGAAGTGATATGAACACATTTCCTATCATTTCTGGAGTTATTTTGAAAGAACGAAAAAAGGGTTACAACTATTATCAGTCATAATTGTGGAGCGAATGGCAATAATACAGTTCCCACAACCATAGAAAGTGGTCTTCTTTATAAAACGATGTACTACTATTCACTTTGTAATTGCGGAACTGAATTTATGTATTGATTAACAAAGCTAAAAAATTTAGCAATGAAGGATAGTCCGTGCATCCTCTCCCTTCATTCATTGACAGTTTACTTTTTCTCAACTGGATACAGCATTAGTATGTCTTCATATTTGCGTAGAAAGATCATTGCTGCTTCATATTTTATCCATCAATTTTGATTTCATCAGTTTTTTATTCTACGTTTTGTCTGCTTGTATCTGATCCATCAGCACTTATCGCTTTTCTTTTATTGTTTTATACTCATCTGCTATGCGCCATGTTTTTAGCAGAAGTTGCCTAACAAGGTTACCGTTTTAGAAGACCAAATGCAAATTGTTTATGTTGTATCGTACAAATATTCCCCAACCGACAATTGGCTTCTAACAGTACCAAAAATACATAGCAGCAATTTCACCTTGAAATCTAAATACCTCATTCCAACGACGTGTTGGTTTCTGGCGCAATTTGACATTAATAACATGACGATCAGACTGACTTCCGCATTGATCGCTGCTGCAGGGTGAAACCTCAATACTTTCGCCATCAGAGCCTAGCACTTTCGTTTCATCAACTACAGCTGCAAAAATACGCAATTTAGAAGCAGAAAGTGACCGCCCAATAAATTTTTAGCATATTAAAATTTATAATTCTTTATAACTTAAAACCTTAACATATACTGTTTAAGTATGGCACCGATATTAACAACTTTAAATCACCAATCAACATAAGAAAGTTAACACTTTATCTTCTTTCAAAGCTCTAAGATTTTAGTCATCGCCATAATAAACCTTCTCATAATTGACCCAACGACTTCGTTAGGTCCAACTGGCTTACCTATACCCTTAATGGAACACTCAATGACAAAGGTTATATTACCTACAGCAAAATAAGCAAATGATTTCAACAGGTAGAACGTAAATCCTGTTAAAAATATGTCTATGAGTCATATTTTCATACGAGGATATAATGACTAGGTTAAATATGCAAAACACTCACATAGCGAAATGGATGGTCTTAAAACAATTTGCCGCCCCATGCCGGAACGCCACCTACGTAACAAAAATAACTGAATCCATGATGTAAAACTATTCGGAGTTGGTGTGTGAGATGGGAGTGGTGAAAGTATGTCAGTGTCATCACAAAAATTATGGAATGTAGCAGATTTGGACAACTGAGACGCCATTACAAATGAATCAGAAAATTAAGCGGATGCAAATGAACCTGCAGGCAAGATCAAAATGATACACATACACATAAAGTAAGGAGGAGAAATGTGACAAAGAGAAGCTAATCAAGCGTCTCTCTCTTCCCAGATATCTCGAGCCGACTTTACAATATTTCTTAGCGTGACATGCCGACGACAGTGTAAGCGACATTGATGTGCCACATTTCGAAGTTTACGACTCTCTCTAACCCAATCAATTCGTCCAAGCTGGCTCCAACAAAGGTCTCTTTTTTTCAAATGCAACTGCTTAAACACACTTTCACTATCATTGCTGAACAAACCATTATTCATGTTCATCTAAAATCTTGCAGAAATTTAATTGCATGTTATGCGGGATGAAATGATTTTAAAAGAATAATATTAATGATTAAGAAATGGATGTGGATTTCAACCAGTTCATCGTTCTCCAAATTCGTTCACCAGCATAATATTCAATATTCTTCACCCTTCTGCATTCCTTCTCTGCTTTCTACTCGGTCCTATCCGCTATTACTTCCACTTTGCTAAAATGTTTCTGGCGCGAATATAATACTGGGACTTCCAATGCATGCACTTATAAAATGATATAATAGATTTATAGAGGTTTCGTTTTTAAAGCATGAATACCACTATTACTACCGGTTATCACCATAGCAGAGAATTTTTAAAAAAGAACGTGCATCAATGCAAATAAAATTGTTAAATAAGGTTTGATAACCCAAAAATGTAGTTTTCATGAACTGTTACTTATTATACATTATGTACTGTTTGAGAAAATGATCTGGAGTGTATTGTTGCATGTCAGTCGTCGAAAACTATACATGTTATGGACCACCTTAAAATAACTTAAAATTGATAATGATTAATAGAAATCGATGCAATGTTGAATGTTACTATCAGGAACATTCTTTACTTGCATTTAAAAAGTTAAAAACTTTCAGAAACATGCACTCATCAATATTTAATGGCCTTATTATTCATCAGAAATAGATTCACTTGGGAAAGGAAGAGAATGAATTCTGTACAATGCATTTTTGACAAAGAAGTTTCGACAAAACTAAGATCTCATACTACAAGTAAAAAACTTTTTATAGTGGTCCAACAAATTTTATGTCCATCGTTTTTAAACTGCTTATTTCAGAAATAATACAAATTCTTTGAGACTCTTTCAATTTTTCATTAGTAACTCACGCCAATACAGTATTCTATTATTCAATATCTAGTTTTAAAATTATATTTTCGTCTGCACCTAACAAAATTGGATTGCAGTTTTCCGACACTGGTCATCAAAAGGTAACTTAATAGCAGTGAAATTCACATTTGCAAAAAAGAGAAGACTTCCTTTTTGAATAAGGTTGAGTGAAAAGAGAAAGGAAAGTATCATGCATTTACATTCACAGAACTGAGGACTATAAAGACAGTAAATCCAAGCCCAACACTGAATGATCACTAAAACTGAAAAAATATATAACACTTTTAGATGAATAACTTGCAGTCCGCGTTAAAAATGTTTTACAATTCCTTTCAACGTACCTCCAGGTGGTTTAATATTTGAAGAAAATGAGTTTCTTGCCACAAGTCCACAGTACCACCACTTGAACTTATGTTTACTCTAGTTAGTGGTCAGAACATTACGGTGGATACAAATTTAACCTTAATAAAAAAGATCTGAACCGGGGTCATACCACCAAGCTATTCTATAATAACAGTATTAAACTCGCTCGATCTACACAATGTATCGCCAAATGATAAGTTTTCGATTGCAGTATTTATAATGATAAATCCAGATACTTTACAAAGTTGGATTTATTACTATAAATAATCGATATATTGTTAGTTCCTTAAAGTTCGTGTAAGAAAATTCTGAAAACTAGACAAAATTCCACCTTTGAAGGTGTGGAAATCAAGTTGCTTTTTGATTTATACTTACAAGGTTGCTTGCGAAACAGAGAACACTGATGTTGGGTTGGCGGATACACTTTCAGATTCTTGGGGTAGTCTGAACGAAAATGTTGTGATACTGGTACAGGAAGACGATTGCGCTTCATGTAAAAAACAGGAAATGGAACTTTGGGTATGACTCCCGGCGGGATATCGCATTCTTCAGTAATTGCTCCATCTGCTGCTAAACGTTCCGCCAGCGCATTGATCGAGTCCGATAAGCGCCAGTTTCTGGAACTTATGAACATGCATCAAATCAGCAACGACACCACTAAGACTTCTCTGCAATATATAGGAATTCTCATTTTCAAAGAAACCCCTGATTTTGGGTTTCTTGTTTTCCGAGAATTGAAATAATCTTTCTGCTATATAAATTTGAATTTCAAAAAATCAACGGTGAGAAGTACACTGTGCATAAAACCAACGGTAAGAAGTACACAGAGCATACAATGGAGGCATAACAGAAGCATAAAAAACCTTAAAAGTTTCGAAAGACTACTCTCAAGTTCAAAATACACCAATATGTAAGGCCTACCTGACTGGCGAAGTTGCAGACATGTCACTTCTATGGAATACAGCGTTGATACGTTTTTTCAGCTTCTTCATGTGAACCACTAATATTAGTATCAGGGGCACGTGTGCACCAACCAATCTAGAGCACCTTTCCACGTATTCTACTGGACTCTTGCAATTTTTAACATTTAACGCGGCCGGAGGATACAATTAACAATAAATGATGGTTAGAGGCTAAGCGTGGGTGGGGTTTTGTTTACTGTTTATGTGGACATCTATAGGGCTGGTCAAATTATGTGGGCATCTATAGGACTGGTCAAATTATGTGGGCATCTATAGGACTGGTCAAATTATGTGGACATCTATAAGACTGGTCAAATTATGTGGGCATCTATAGGACTAGTCAAATTATGTGGGCATTTATAGGACTGGTCAGATTGTGTGTGCATATGATCATACCAATGAGAGATTGTACTTACTTTCTTCTAATTGTATCGAGGAGTCCCTTAGATATAATCACACATGTAACAGTGTAATTGAGCAATTGTACACTATGCATTTCTTCAAATATTTCAAAACTTTTTCTAAAACGCGTAATGTAGTAGAAACTCATGCATTTTAATAAGAAACAAATGAAACTGTCACCCGTTGTATCATTGAAAAATAAAGTATCAATGAGAAGTAGGACAAAATTACGTTGGGAAATTTGGAGGATTAAACTTTATCGCTTTATCTTTGCTTATTTTTGAGCAAAAGGAACATCAAACTTGCTTAAATAGCGATTTTAAAGGATCGAATCAGTAAAATTATATTCGTATTATACAAGAATATTTCTGAGAACCTTTAAGTTGCAGTCTCGAATGCATATGTTGCAACTTCAAATTTCTACAATGGAAAAAAGCTATTTTACCGAACTAGTTGCTATTTTTTTAGTATTTGCTACTGCTCTAATATTTCTTCCTTTTCAAAAATTAGATGGTAAGTGCAACTGATAAATAAAGTGTATAATATTTATTTTAATATATTTTAGCAAATGAAATCTGACACGAATTGATTGTTGATTATTGATTGTATTGGTCAATGCAAGAAAATTTATGAATTTTTACATGACTTTTACTCATATCACATGCATTTTTAATCTATGCTAATTCTTTACACCATATGCAGAAAATCGCCGTATTGTTAATTGGCAACAAAAACACTGATATTATCTGTATATAAACCACTTAATCAAAAAAAAGTTTCAATTGTTTGTCAAATAAATGATTAAATCATGTCAAACAATCAGATCCAGAAAACCTTTCCTCAAATAATGCAAAAACGCATTCTATGTTACTTGTTTGGATGATATTATTACTATCCATTTTAAATAATGATAGTTCTGAGAAGTCAATGCAACACTGAACATTCATTTCATTTGCTCATATATCAATATCGACTATGAATTATCTTCAACCCGCAAACTATCTGAATTAGATGAATTGGACGTTTGTTTCTCGGACAGTGTTTTCCCAAAATGATAAATTATTCAGACACACCATTTTCTAAGCACAGTTTTGAATTTCTAGATTAAAAGAGTAATAGAAGAGACACGAGAGATATGCAAAAAGCAATCCATCTAATTTCTTCGGACAACTGCAAGTCAGGGATTCATTATCTCCCCGACTGCGGTTAACTCTCTAAAAATTTCTTGTATCAAGCATTCTTTGGCTAATTTTTAGTTATTTGCAGGACAAGTGTAAAAAGAAAACATGTATTTGCATTGGGAGTTAGGTAAAAAAACGCATATAACTTTTTTGGAGAAATATGAACTGGGTAATATATTTTTTTTTCATGTATTCATACTACTTCTCTAAAAATTTTCATGCATTCGATTCCTAAAATAAGATTTTTTTATTCTAATGTAAATATTAACTAATCTATCGCTGAACAATTCTACATCATCGGAGTGAATAAACCAACAAGCACTAAAATTGTTTCGATTTACATTTTTGTCGATAAGTTGAAAAAACTATAGGAAAGAAATAATGAGAGATGATATTATGACTGAAAAATGACGAAAAAACTGCTCAACAATGCTACTTTTGGTATTATAAAATGCGCATAGGATGACATAAATAATAGGTTCAAAGGAATTTCAAATTTCAAATTCACAATTCTCTTCCCAGTAGGTAGACCTGTTTTTTGTCAGTAATCATTGTTGAGAATTCCCTAAACTGTCCCCATTTCGGGATAATTAGACTATCAGCATGTAACGAAAAAGGCAATGCACAGTGCTACTCACAGTAGTTATACACAAATTCCTAAGCTAGCAGAAAACCACTAATCAAAAACCGGTCGAAGTCAAGCCTCAAAAATCCTGTATAAGTAATAAATTGTGCCAGTGGTATATTGTATATATATATGTGTATATATATCAGGTATACTGATATGTTATGAGTATATTCCTCTGGCACTTAAACGAGGACAAAGAATAATGACAACAATGAAAAAGATAAAAGAAGGATTTGCAATAGGTAGATCGATACCAGAAAATGAATCATAAAATAATAAATGCAACTATGGTTCGATCGCAAATCAAATTGTTGCAGTCGATTAACTGCACAAAGATGTTTGGTATCGGAGTGGAGCGAAAATTGGATGTCCGAATTGATGCAACTTCTTGTGGGTGGATTCGATTCAATTCGACTCGACCCAGCTTCTCTTCACTTGACAACCCTAATGATCTAGGCAGTCTTTGTCATTACGAAGATGCACAAAAGCGGCAGAAAAGGGCGTGGTGACAACGGCTGGGTCACCAAAGCGGATAAACCATCAACGGTCGGGTTCCCGGTCAAATCATCTTGATTGTCATCGCCGCATTATTGCCCATTTGTTTATTAATTTCACCATTCCCTTCATAAATGATGAAAAAATTCGAAGAAACCATAATTATAATTAGTTAATGGTCACATTGAAATACAAATTTATTCATGAGTGCAAATTTTTTGAAATTCAATGCTACGAATTAGCCACAAGTGAACAATTTTGCATCACATGAAATCAAGAAGAGCCAAAAAATGAGCTTGCTGGGCCTAGCTCTTTACTTTTATTTCTTTCTTCTGTTACGCAATTTTATTTGGACTAAAAAATATTCGTATAAATAAACATTTAATATTGGTGGTTTTTGGTATGCAAGGGAGTTTTAAGATTTATGTTTACTTTAGACCTGATGTGGCTGCGAAGAAATCGAAATGACAGAAATGTGGAATGCAATTAACTCAGTTTTATTCCTCCCTATTTCTCTTCACAAATAAGTACGAGAATAAACCAGTTAATTTTTGGCAAATAGAATAAACCAGTTAATTTTTGGCAAATATGCAAGTACTTTAAACGTGTTTTATAAGTAAGAAAACTAATTAACACCTCCTCATATGATGTTTGTTTGTACTGCGATCCTTTTTCACCAACCTTACCAAGTACCACCGAGACTAGAAATATGGTGGACACAGAAGTAGAGGGTAGAAAAATAATGCGATCAAACGAATAAAAAAGTTTTTTACTCGATACCACATTCTTGTGGCATATAATAATGAAGATTTTAATGAGAGTATATTTTTGCATCAAGCAGAAAATACCCAAACGTAAACCTCATTGTAATATGAAAACATGTGTCATCATTGTTACATTAAACAATGTGATTTAAAAAAAAAAAAAAAAAAAAAAACATTTAAATTTAAAAAATTTTTTAAATCAATTTTTTGAGAAAAAAGTGGTTAAAAATTTTTTTGAAAGACTAGCAACGTTAGGAGATTTTAACCAATGAAAAGAAATATCCGATGCATGACGGATATTGTCTCGAAACAGAGTCAAGTAAGATTAAACAAAATTAAAAGATTTAATAAACAGAAATGTTTAATTGCTAAGCCTTCGTAAATTTACTGCAAATACATTTTTTTGTTGTTTAATTGAGTTGTTGTTTTCAATTATGTTTCGAATTTTGCTATTCTCGCAGTATGTCAAACAGGTTTTGACATTGACCCTATCAAGTTCATCGGATTACTCATTTAAAAAATCACATTCAGATAAGTTTATCCTATAAAGTTTATCCTATTAATGACATTTTTGAATTCAATAGATTGGATGGTTTTGTCAAGTATAAAAGAAAAAAATGCAATGAAAATAAAAACCTAATTGAAATCAACCTATAAACGAATCCAACATTTCTTCATAGTTAATAAAAAGGGAAGAGCTATTCACATTCCAAGCGACTAGTTAGATTGTTCAAAAAGTTACGACAATGATAAAGCACCATTATTAAGATCAAAAAAGAATTTAGCACTTTTCATGGGTAAGATGTCAACTACAATCGATCAAACTGAGTTGAGCTTATGGAGCGCCGTAAAGATGAGCGCAAAATATTGACGATAGGAATAGCAGGTTTGTCGAATTTTAACCATGAAATGCTCAAATGTGATAACGAAAACGATAATAGCTCTCTTCTTTTCAATTATTTTCATTGATGACAATTTAACTCTGCTTGACACAGTGGATAGTGGACGTCCAGAATACCGTTCCGCTCTAATGGCACACGAAATATCGTGACTCAACATTGTTATAGCCTCTTTCAGCGAAGTTCGCCTTCCCGGAAAAGGCAATCTTAAATTGGGGGCCGGTTACACATTGTATTGGTCAGGCAAGCGCAAAGCTGAACAACATCTTTCAGAAATTGGCTTCATGATCAAAAACTCCATCGCATCTAAACTTGACAATTTGACAACAGGACATTCTTATCGCCTTATTTTCACTTTTACTTCAGAATAAGCAACATATCGTTTTCTTCAGCGTATATACTCCCATTCTACAGTCGGATCCTGCAGATAAAAGCAAGTTCTACACTGACCTGTGTCGTTTATTCAAAAAGTTCCAGGTGACAATAAAAGTTTTTATTGCACTTCAACGGTTGACGACTTCAACGCTCGAGTAGATCGTAATTTTGCAGTCTGGAAAGATATATTAGGCAAACATGGCATTAGGAACTACAGTGATAACGGCCGTCTTCTGCTATTTTGTGCAGAACAACAGCTCATAACTATGAACATTATTTTTAATTAGACAACAGAATAACTAAAGCATTCGGAGCTTTCGGAAAGCTCCATAAAAAGACCGGTATAACAGACATCTGAAGAACAGTACCAAAATTGCCCTTTATAGAGCCATGATAATACCTATTCTTTTATATGAATTTGAATCCTGAATCATCTACTGCTACTAATTGCGACTCCTCGAACCTTTCCCATGATCACTGACTCCGTTCAATCCTCAACATTCACTGCGTGTTATAAATGAGACAGTCCTTCAACAGGCAGCTATCGAGATGCCCCTAAAAAGCGATATAAAGACTGTCTAAAACAGCATCTAAATCTTAGCCAAACTGATTACCAACATAATCTACTTTAACATCCAGTCGGGAGATATGGAGACAAACAATTCATAATGCTGCTGTTTTCTTTAAAATTACCTGTAGAATCAATGCCGAGCAAAGAAGATATCGCAGAAAAACCCATGCATCACTTACATCATCTGAGCAGACTTTCCACTGCATCATATGCAACCATATCTGGTTTTCTTTAGTTTTTTCTTTCTTAATACTGGTTTTCTTTCTTAATCACAAGCGAGTCAATGTTAATTAAAGTGGATAAAATCCTGCAAAACTTCGTTAGCGAAGCCAAATCACGAACGAACACAAAAGTTAACATTACACTAATATTTTCATAGGATAAAGTAATGCTTTTGTTTTTTCTTTATGACAAAGAATTAGAAAACTAAATCCACATCGTCTTAGAAAAGTGCTACATGGGCTCTGAATTTTCGGTTTTTTATTCAGTAGAATTTTCAATTGAATATAATCAACAAGGATGGGTTCTATTGACTGACTGAAGCAAAGCAATTTTCATTTAGCTGGCTTTCGAACTATAACATCATGAAGTATGATAAGATGTCAGTAAAGAAGTAGACAAAAGCATTAAGTCATATGATTGATAATAATACAGTAAATTTTCAATGTCTATAAATTGCAAGAATATCTGGGTGTGATAAAACAAGCGCAAATAGAATAAATGCAGAGTAGTAGCCATTAATAATGATGGAAGTTGTTAATGGTATTTCACTATTAGTGATAAAGTTCTACAAACCCGATCATTTCATCTCTATCTATTTTCACTACTTACTCAGAATGTCATAATAAGCTTTATAGAGCAGAAGGAAGAAATGATATAATATGCATTATATAACTGATAGCAACAGGGCTTCTTGTAACAAGAGAAAAGTGTGCAAGAATGAAAAAGTGGTTAAGCAAAGAAACATATTTATAAATTCGCTGACAAAAAGCATGTTGCTGCACTTGTTTAAAAACGATAATGTACCATTACGAAACAGAAGCGAAAACAAAGACCTCGATATTCTCGGGTCCAACTCGATATTCTCGAGTCCAACTCGAAATTCTCGGGTCCAACTCGTCAAGTGCACTACTAATAGTAATGATTTTTACCAAAGTGAGGAAATGTTTACAGAAGATGACAGAATAATAAGGATGTGTAAAACGGATGAGAATGATGAATTTCAAGTTCAAAATATTTCGGAAGATTATTTGCATAAATATTCTCGGAATAAATCAAACTATCGAGTGCGATAATATGTAGATGTCCTGCAATTTCAAAAAAAACTATCAAGTATATTACAGGATGTAGACTATGATTTTCTTTCTATTCTCAATTTTTCCGCGCGTAACTCAAATGAAATCTTTGGCAGATCTTAGCAATCATAGTCGATTCAAAAGGTTGCTCAAAGATTAGCGGCCAAGAAATCAACATTTGAAGGTTAAGCAGCCTTCTCTGCAAAAGTAATGAATTACACATTATTATCGAAATAACAGTAGTAACTTCATTACTTTCATTATGTTAATAAACATTTCCTTCATATTTTACTCCAATAATTTTTGCTTTTCTCAGATTTTCCAAATTTCCCTTTTCTTTCCTGTTTCTTGCCTGACAAATTCCAAATATTCAGCGCTGGGACAAGGTTTTCTGGTTGGGCTGTTTTTATATCCATAGTATTAAAGAATAAGATTACATGGTATATATTTTATTACCGTTAAAATGAAAAAATTTGGAGCAGTTTATCGATTTCCAGACATTGGTTCACTTAAAAAAGGATTCTGAACCAGTTTGTCCAGAATTGCTGTCAACTTTATGCTTAAGTCAAATTAATAAAAAAAAAATAAGTTGAATTTTAAAATATTTAGCAAATTTTCGACGTGAAGTGATAGGAATTGTATCTCAAAACTAGCTATTTCTTCCATTGTTTCTTTTCCTAACTTTCAGAGAAAATAGTTTCTTTCATAAGTTTTATTTAGACATCGCTGTGTGTCTTAACAGATACGCAAATGTTGACAGAGAATCGTTAAAAACATAGTACAATATTCTTTAAGGAAAGGATAAAAGTCTTCAGCAAAAAGTGATGGAGATTTGTAGCAATGGGCACAATTGTTGCGACGCATTAAATATTAACATTTGTAACTTTATATATCAAATTAGCTGTGTCGTTTTGCGCATAGTTGAGTACATTGAATGCACAGGGAAGTATATTTCAACACTACAAAAATTCATTTGAAATATAATGCAATAAGTAACCCTTACTGCCAAGTGATCCTTACCAAGAGTCACTGGCAATAAGTAGCCTTTTCTTATTGTAATATATCATCATATAATTCATTACTTAGTTCTTTATTTTTGTTGATAAGTTTAAAGTTCATTACTTTTGTTGACAAGTTCAAAGTTCTTGTCCAATTTCTTGTCGAAACTAGCAGCAAGCTGAGATTCTAACAAAATGTTGTTGATATTTATTAGCATTGCTAGAAATATGCAAAATTCATGCAACCTCAAAACTATTACAATTGTTCTTTTCAGATTATTAGATTATTATTATTATTATTGTTATTATTAAAAATAGTGAGATATAAGAACAATAAAAACTTCTGTTCCAGTGTGATTGATTCATGTACATTGCTGAATCAGAATCACTCAATCATCAATGGAAGCTATGAGACGTAAGTTTCACAGGGCTATCGCTAATTTTTCTATGCTCAGCGATATTTCGGAAGAGATGTGCGTGTCGTAAGGAAGTGTAGATTGGGGTTAGAGGATTGGAAGATTCTGAAGTTTTCTTTTTTTTTTTTTTTGGTGGCATGTTCTTTAACCTATAGGATGTTAATTAGCAGGACCAAAATGGGGCGAAGACCGGGCAGTACGACGAAATCTGGCCGATTTATGAATCCAGCTGACCAGGAGCGCAAAAGTATGCGACAAAAAGAGCTTAAAAGAAATCGAAAGCAAAGAACTATGGTTCGACATGCAATATTAAAAAGCAAAGATGTTGATGAAATCCTGGAAAATTTATCACGTCTGGATGATCAAGGTAACTAGAGGAATTGCTTACTCATTTGTATAAAGAGCGCAAAGTAATAACCACTGAGTGAAGTGGTTGTTACTTTACGTTCCTTATATGTGCTGAATTTTGAACATACGTGCTGAATAGGATTAAACGAGATTGCTTGTTAGCTGCTGGCTCTACCACAAAAGCTATTTCGCCATAACCGTTGTACAAAAGTCCATTCTTTGAGGGAAATGATATTAGTTGTTCGGATAAATTCGTTCATCTAAATAGATTATCAGAAAATGTTTTTAGGAAGGAATTAACTGATACAGTTTACCATCGTTTAAAAAAAGGTGTTATGAACTGAGCAGTGAGGATATTTGCTCGAAGAATTTAGTATCAGCATTTCAGAATTTGACATACACGTGGAGCATCACAGCAAATATGTTTTCAACGAAAAACGTATCAAATTTAAACAGACTTATAATGAAGTGATGAACTTATATAAGCAGGAGAAGCGAGAGGATAAAGTGAAGGAATTGGAACAAAAAATGTTACAGTATGAGACAGAGAGAGCTCGAAAAATGCAACAGTATAGTGAGTCGTTTAATTTCTTTTTTCAACGGTATTTTGAAATTTGTGAAGGAACTTGTCGTAAAGTTCCATTCCTTATGCCGTTTACATACAGTTTTACTTAGGATGATTTTAGATGCGTTACGATTTTCGCTGGAAGCCAATCCTGTAGAAATTCCGTTGCCAGATGGCAGTTCAATACCTAACGCAGCAATGACCCCTTTAACACCTGTAATACCGGTTCAGTTTTTAATGCCTCAAGCACGAACTGGTATTCTAAAAAATTCGCACATTACTCGAGATATGAGTGAACGGACAGAACCGCCAGGACCTCCTTGCGGCTTACCTCCGCTAATTGGTTATGAAGATGGTGATGATGAAATGCCTTCTAAAAGACGTGTACGCTTTGAGGAAGACTTTTCGAGCAATTTTATAAGGGATAACGTCGAAACGACTGATGATGATTTCGGGCCTGTTGAAAGTAAAGTTGACGTTGTACTTTTTTCTTTTTCTTTTGTTCAGAGAAGGAAAAGAACTTTTCTTTATTTAGAATTTAGAAACACTAATTATTTTGGCAAATCCATATATACAGATTGAATATTTCATGGTTTTTTGATTTGTCAATATTTCAGTTCCCATAGAAGTACTAGAACATGGTCAAATAACCGAAGCGGATAGTACGAGATCTGTACCGATGTTGGCATCTATCATTCCACAGCAGCCGTTGTTACGTGCACCCCCATTACCTCCCAACATGTTGCCACCGCCTCCTCGTCTTCCCCTCCGTGTTCCTCCTCCTCCACCTCACTTCAGTACATTTTATTTGATATTTTTTTTTCGGGAAAAAAGATTTTTTTTGTTTTGTGAAAACTTGTTTGAAAAGTAGTTGTGGTAATATAATGTGTTTAAAAGTATTTGTTGGAAAGAAATATTTCTTTTTTTATTACTATAGGGATGCCAGCTCCGTTTATACGTCCACCGGGAATCAGTTCTGTAATATCAGCAGAGCCAGTAGTTCGACGAACAGGAGGGACGCTTGTGAAAGATAACGGAGAGGCTACAATCTCAGCAGAACCAAAACTAAGAGATCTGACAAAAGAAGTTACAAAATTTGTGCCCACAGCACTTCGTGTTAATCGAAGTAAGCAACAGCCGAAAAAGATCATTAACAAGTATGTCTTATAATTATTTGTTTTTGAGCTTCCTTTACCAGTTCATGTTTGATTTTGAACGCAGTTTTTTTTGGTTCTTTTTTTTTTGTTTCACTTTTGGTTTTGTGAGCTCTTTTCGAATACTTTAAGAATGCTGTTTGTGAAGTGTAGCTTATTTCTTGATTTCAAGAAGGAATTCAATTTCAGATTCAATATGATGGGAATACAGATCGAATCAGCACAAAGAAAAGAAGCGAAAGATACGGACGAGGCTTACGCTGATTTTATGAATGAAATTTCTTCTCTTTTGTAATTTATTTTATACTTTTGCGGAATTCGTTCCGCAAAAATTCACACTTTTTGCGCTCTTGTTTTGCTTCGTTTTCATTAAGATGTAGTTTTTGTCGTTAACAATACTAGATTCCATAATTGAGCAGGAAGTAATACTTTGATAGTGAAAAGATTGGACATATAATTTAAACTCAACTGTTTACAATTAGTCGAAGTCAGATGCATTCCACAATAACTGTTCAAAATCTATCAGACGTAAAAGACACTGTGTCTTCTAAACATTCAAGAATGAGGCTTGTTGCCATTAAACATAATAGATGAGTACCAGAAAAATTGGCAGTTACTTATTCAAATTCATATCGGATGCTAAACCAAATGTTTTGTCTTGAGTTTGGATAAAAACCCTAACGAGGGAGAAACGGGTAAGTTTGCACAGCATCATTAAAAATGTTCAAAATAATGAAATAGTGTTTTTCTAGGTAGGGGTGGGAGATGATCTAAGTGATGCATTGGAACTATTGGTATGTGTTATGACTATTGATGTCTTCGTTAATGTGTTTTGTAATAATAGCAAACAATTGTATCTTCGGAAATTTTTTTTTTTTGGAGTTTTGAAAAATTGTATCTTCGAAACAATATTGTATCCTAGAAAATTGTATCTTCGAAACTATATACTTTAGGCAAGAGGCATTTTATCATGAATTTTTTTGATGCTCATCTCAAGTTAGGGTGACAGGGGAATTATTCTTGGCAGTTCTATTCCTCTTGCTATATGGCAGATTTGAGTTAGTTCTTTTTAAAGCAAGACATTATGAATTACTTCTTGATTTGAGTAAATTAGTTATACGATAACGTGCCCCATGAAATAAATGCTTTAATAATTGCATTGTCGATGTGTTGATTACATAAATTTGATTATTTAAAGGCCATCGTTATAGCGCAACGGATTAGTTAATGTTTATTGGGTTCTTTCGTTCTCATTTATTGCTTTCTGGTTTTGTAGATCATATGCAGTCTAGAAATCATTTGGTAACGAAGAGGATAGAGAGCCAGAATGAGTTTTAAGTTGTGACTTCACGAGTGCATTTTAAACGAACAACAAATTGACAAATGAGGGACGACAAATATGTCGGATGGAGGGGTTGTCGCGAATTTTTATGAGAGGTCAGCTTTAGCCAATAATTACCAGCGATATTATCAGGAATTTTTGTTGGAGTTGAATATAGTGGTTTGGATTGAGAATTTGTGTTGTGGCTTGTCATAAGATCACAATGATAAAGGAGTTGGATTAATTATGGTTCACTGTAGATAAGTTATAACGGCGGTATCTTTGATGTAATACAATAACAGAATGTGATTTACATAGGTAAAAAATGTCACAAAAATGTTACAAGAAAATTACTAATTTACACTAAAGTAAAATCACTTTCCCGAATTCGGTTTTTCCGACAATGCCTATCAAGTTAAACATATAAGGCTTACAAGTTAATTATTTATCCAATTCATGCACTAAATTCATTTGAAGCAACTAAAGTTGAAAGGCACCATCATTTTTTGTTTCCTGAAAATTTCACTAGCGATCCTTAATCATGCTGAATAAATGAAAACCTTTTGAAGTGCATTACTTTATTATAATGCGGAATAATGTTTGCCATCTTTTTTCAACGACTCTTTTTCAAATCCTTCAGATGCTTTGAGAATGATCGCCAGTGAAATTTTCAAGAATATTTATTATGCTCAGCTAGCTTTCTATGAAGCTATTTAGAAAAAAAATGGAAAAAAAAAGGGGGCTCATTAAAGGGACAAATGTTGTGCTTAGAGATTCGAATCTAATTTATGCAAATTTAGATTGGAATATTGAGAACTGCTCAGTCAGTTATAAAATTAATGTATTAGGGATTTTAGCAAATTAAATTCCTATCTTTTTGGTATGTTCAAAATAGAAATTGTAGCACCTAAGCGATGAGGGAAATTTTAAGATTCACTAATCATTTACGCATGTTTTCCTAAGCTGTCAAATATTTGCACAGGGTGAAGTACTGAAGTATTCTTGTGTTCCGGCTTTCAATGCCTTAAGATGATTTCATTTTATGAAAAAAACTTGAATATGATTACATGGATCGAATTTTTCCGGAATGTCGGATCAAAAATCTTTACTGTGGAAGACATGAATAAGCAACTGATTGAATAGATGGTTACAATCAATTATCATTGATATGGTAGAAAATTTGAGACAAGGATTAGAATTTGCGCGCAGATAGGCTCATCTCAGTACAGCGATTCGTGAACTCAGGTGCATGATATCGTTTGTGCGCAGAATTGCAGTTGCACAATTAGTTGTAAAAATTTTAAATAATATATAAAAAGATAGAAACCACAAAAACGAGATTATTTTACCCGAAAAACTGTCTGTTGCAAATTACCATTTGTAAAAAGAATAATGATTTATTCTAGAAATAATCAATTTTCTTCATATTTTTTTGAAATATGCTATATTACACAATATTCAATGAAAAAATTACATTATAATACCCTGCACTAAACATTATTCTTTCTTATGAGGTTTCCCGTTGAAAATTTTTGCATTAGTATTTACAAAGATCAAAATTTAGACGAAAAACTGTCAATCCTTATAAAGAAGTTTCAAATCAATTCTAGGTTGGACTTCACTGGTTTGTTAAAATATCACAGAATTGGATTTACTCTTCACACAGCTCAAAAAACAACAGCTGACTTTTTGAAATTTGTCTTTTACATAGAGTAGTTTTTCCGACTTGTGTGTTGCAAATTATCAAATTATCATTTTTTCTGATTTTCTTTTCATGAAACGCTTGACTAAGTTGTTATTTTCTGCAAGACTAAAATGAACCCAGCTGATAGTAATATTTTGATATCGTATTGAGCTTTAATTAGAAAGCTGTGATTGTGACTACTCACTTTAGGCATTATATTCTTCATGCTTTCAATTACAGCTTTTTGGATTTATCAGATTATTGTATTTTAATACTTGATACGCCGCCAGCAAGAAATTTCCAAATCTCAAGCAAATAAGTTAGTAATTTGCTTGCTGAACATTCCAATTAATAAACTTTTACCTTTAATTTCCGGGATCAAAACATTTTTGTAGGTCACAATATGTCTTTAATTGGTACTCTTATTTTTTCATATAATTTGTCTATTTTAAAAGGAATGTTTTTCTTTTTTTTTTTTCAAAGGAATGGTTCCTTTTAAACCTTTTTTTTTAAAAGGTTACATAAGTAATTACAAATAAAACCATACATGATAATCAATATGCAAGTAATAAAACACCTTCATAATGAAATTACTTGTTTTGAGCTACAGTTTATCAGCAAAATAGATTGGAAAGCATTTCACTTATGTCGTCTTCAGCAGTTTATCGTTGCAAATAGGCAGTCTTACTGTATGCTTTTTTTTACATTTGTAATTACTTAGGTCTCCAATCTTTTTTAAGACACCTACTTATAGAATGCAGGTATTAAGAAATTAATAAGTTGATATTTGAAGAGCATAAACGAGCATATGCTACGATTCATACCAACATTTACATCACCTTGATCCGAATTATATGAATTTGAAATTTTTAAAAAACAGCCATTTTCCTTCGCACGAAAGTTATTCATTTTTTCTTTGCAATATTATTTTTGTTAAGTGGTTTTTGCAAGTAACTTCCAGGAAATATTTTTATTGCCTTTTAGAACTTTTTTAAGCTTCACTTTAGTTGAAATCTTTTATACATCCTCTTTTGTGAAGGATTAATGAGATGAATTTTGTTCCTTTTGAAATATGCTATTTTTTATTTGTTATCTTAAGTGCGTTTAAATTTTTAAATTCAAAAAAAAAATACACGACTACAAAAGATAAATAATGCATATCAAAAAACAAAGTGTAAAAAATTAAATGATAACAAGCACTAATTTTTTCTATCTGATGACTAAAATCTGATAAAGAAAATAAAGCAGGCAACATAGTCAACTTTTAAAAATAACAAATCTTCCAGAGCAAAAAAAGAACTAAAAAAGATAATAAAAAAGCTATAAAAAATTAAACTATTCACCGACTCAGATACACAAATAAATCCCAAAACAAATATACTCCGAGAAAGTAATAAAGCAAAATTAAAAGATGAAAAAAATAAAAACAGCCACAGCAAGAATATTTTAACACACCTAACAAAACAGAATTAAAAAATAATAGAAAAAAGCAAATCAAAAAAAATAATAAAGCAGCGAAGAAAGTCAAATACAAACTGAATAAATTCTCCTAATTACAAATTTTTAAAAAATTAAAACAGCCTGAAAAACAGAAAAAACCAACACAAGAAACTAAATAAAGTAAATAATCATAATATTTCAAGCCATAATTAAGCCCTGTCGGAACAACCGAATACCGGAAAGTGATTTGTGACTCTTAGTGCAATTAGTAACATTCATGTAACATTTTGTAACATTTTTATCTATGTAAATCATATTCTGTTGTAGTATCGCTTTAAAGACGCTGTTGTTGTAAATCATCTACTGTGGTACCATAATTAATCCCCCTTTTTATCATTTTGACCTCATGACCTTCGTATTAAGCCATTAATCCCTCCTCTTCTACAACTATATAAATGGTCAATCCGCCGATTAAGACTTTTATTCATTTAATTCCTTCATTTGCTTATTCACTTGTATCATCATTCGCTTCGTCAATAATTTTTGATCGCAGTTGTTATTCAATTATGTCATTTTGACAGAAATCCAGCTTTATAAAAAACCCATAAGTAAATATGCCGAAACAAGTACTGAGTGGATCAATGAAATGGGCACCAATTAATCATTTTTTTAATATATTATCTCTTGTATAAGAAGTAATTCTAATCAAGTCTTCGAATTCAAATTTGGAAATTTCATTACATAAAATTTTATAAATATACCTCTATACAAAAGAAACTGTGTAAAATTCAAATTTGAAATCGCTGAAACTTAGAGATTTCGAATTCAAAAGGCTATTTCGTAATGACATGAAATGTTTATTCATTTTTATCTTAACCTAATGAAATCGGTTCAGACTTAACTTATCGTAACACCAACCAGAAGCATTATGAACAAATGATCCAATATGAAGCTCTGATGCTAGAATGGTAATTGCAGTCAGACGTATTAGTTTTAATTTAAATTGCCATTTACTTCAAGTTATGGTTGGAGATGCACCTACTTTACATTGTTTTGTAAAAGTTATTCGAGATATATTTTCATCACATCTGTGAATGCGTGCATGTATGCAGACCATCCACAGTGTCTTCATCGGAAACAGTCCAGTCTTTCTCAGTTTTTTCGGTTTCGTTCCTTTAACTTTGTCTTATCAAAGTAGTAAGCAGAAGTTAACAGAATTACACCATTTTTAAAGTAAAGCCTTAAATGCAGCGACTTCTGCAAAGATTTTTTATTAGGAATTAATTATTAAAGCCTAGAATTCGATTGTTTCGCTTCAAATGCTAAATTCTTGTTGATTCATGTAAGAGTGGACTTGTCGATTGGTCTTGGGAAATAAAGCTATCCTGAAATAAAGAAAGGGTATGGTAACTTCAAAATTTTCGGAAAAATAAAATTAGAAAATGTACCATTTTTTAAATGCCTTTAGGATTCTGGCATGATTTCTGCCTTTGCACTATCTCAATTTTTAAGTTGTGATACTGATCATGTAGTAAGCATATGAAAAAAGAATAAATGATTGCACACTAAATAATAAGCAAAAAGAATGAAAGAAGCTGCAGGCAGCAGAATGGAAAAGTTTCGATTATGAATTACTTTGAAATCCCAAATTTACTTAAATAGCTCTTGCAGAGCTTCCGATCAAACAATCATGCAAAGAATGATCGCAGGTGTGATTTTACATAGAGGCACGAAAATTTTTTTAAAAACATTTAGCTTTTCCACGAGATCGTAGATCATAATCTCATAATTCTTAGAAAAATTACAGATTTTATTTTTGACAGAAATTTTCATTGGAAAAGTGAAGTTTTGCTAAAGTTTGTTAAATTCTATTTCTACAGGTCTACTTCAACACTGAAAATCAATTTGACAAGTTGACGAGCAGAAATTTTTTATTTCTTGTTGATAGCTTGTAACAAGAATGGACTGACACCGTTTTCAATATTCTTAACAGAGAATTTCTATTGGATTTCTTACAATCAGCCGATTTTTATTTTTATTGAATGGTGATGAGGGTTTGCGAATACACAAAAGGTATGCAGACATGGAGATTGAGAGGTATAGCGAATTTGAAATTATTCTATGTCCCAGGTAATCTCATTTATTGAAATCTTTAACTGACTTCTAAAGTTCAATTGTAATTTGATGCAAAATTTGAGGTAGACTGGGAATCGTACCTCTTTACATACAGCATTTATCGAGAAGGTAAACCCATGCACACAATTCTAAGGCAAGTAGAACAAATTATGAGAAATTTTTCTGATGTTGGTTATCTGCAAGCTGTCATCTTGTTGTGAGTTATTGATTAACTACTTTTACTTCAAGAAAAGGAAGTTAAAGCCAATACATGAAAATTTGCTAGACTTGTTCCCTAAGTTGCATAAAAGGCCGGGCAAAACTTTAGATAGGGCAGTGATTGCATTCTCGGCCACAAATACTCCTGACAGCACTCCCATTATTTAACGCAGTAAACCGATTTAAATATGTTGGCTTAAGAAAACAGTAAATCCTGATAAATCCAGCTTGATCTGACAAACTTTAACTCTACAAATTAAAGTTTGACAAAAGTATAAATTAAACTTTTGTATTAAAAAAATATAAACTTTTATTAATTGAAGTATAACAAAACTCAAATCCACGATTTCCCAAAATTCATGACAAAGTAGCTCCAGACATATTGCAACTTAATAGAGTATCTCATCTCTCTTGTCAAAAGACGGAGGAATTTCCGGATAAGAAATCTAAATAAACTGCATTTTATCTAACTAATAACAAAGTGAATACGAAAAGAAAAAAGTTGAAGTGATTCGAATGAATAATAATGGTTGGTAGAAAATGTATATCTGAAATAACAAGAAGTATCCACTCCATATCTGTTGTGTGTTGGAAGAGAGAAAAGCTGCAAACGGAATGAACCGCACTGTCATTACAAGTAATAATAAGGAAAATATCTTGAAAAGATTTCAAAAAAAAATAAATTTCAAAATGACGTTTACATTACAAATTGTCTTTTGAACAATACTTTATTACTTTTGCAAAAAAAATCTTCCGGATGAAAAAGAATAGAAAAAACAAAAAAAAAAAAAAAACTATGTAAAGTATAACAATAAAGATGCAGTGTGTTTATAATACAAAACGGCTACTCGGTGTGGAGAAAAGTCTTTTCTGTGCGAAGCCACATTTTCTGTTATAAATTTTATTTTTACTAATTCATATGGTAGTGCGCACAAATGGCAGCGATAATGTTGAGGCAAGAAATGAAGAAGCACCTAGCAATATTCAGAAAGTGATGCAAAATTTTTACAAAATGAATATATAAAAAGTGCAATTCGAAATAATTAGTTAAGTAGTGCTGAAGTCGATTAATTCAAACATACTGCTACTGTCGACATCATCATGAAAGCAGAATTATGTCATTTTAATCAATGCAAAAATACCATCACTTAAAGGCATCATTTATTGCTGAGCCTTTTCTTATGTCATATTTTGTCATCTAGAAATAAATAGTGAAATATATTTCTACCGGAATCCACTTAACGAGCAAACTAACATAACTGGTTAAATGTCATATCATCCAAATCTCCCACAGCGTCTATGCTTAAATCATATCGTTCGCTAGCGCTACTATTAGT
This sequence comes from Mansonella ozzardi, assembly GCA_029876185.1. Classification (NCBI taxonomy): domain Eukaryota; kingdom Metazoa; phylum Nematoda; class Chromadorea; order Rhabditida; family Onchocercidae; genus Mansonella; species Mansonella ozzardi. The sequence continues at coordinate 966 of JARVGP010000745.1, read as the reverse complement.
GATAGTTTCAATGTATATTTTAAAAATTAACAATTCTTTCACTATTAACTTTCGTGATGACAGCATCTGACGGAATTTTTTTCAAAATTTTTGGCCAATTTCGTTTTTTACAAGTCGTAATTTATAAGTCACTTGGAGATTGCCATGAAAAGACTGAATATTTTGAATGAAATTCATCTTAAAAAAGCTAGATAAAAGAACGATTTTTTTAAAAATAAAATTGGAAATTAATTTCATGCTATAAAAAATCGCCAAAGATGAAGATGAATACCTTATAACTTACAATCAATGCAACGATGAACTAATTTTTTGCAGGATTTTCGACTAATCGATATTACACTTAATAATAAAATTACATAAGTTTGTAAAAAGACATATCTGGGGATAAAATTTATGCTGAGAAAACATCTGTGCTGTTTCATATCACAGCACTTTTTGGTTACGATAATTGACTTCCCACTGTGCGCGGTGTTGTCGATATTGACGATTGAAATATGTGAGCATGTATAATTCATGTTTCACACTTATTCTCGCCGATCTTATTTCGCGAATGAAACGCATTGCACATCAGTAGTACCAATACTTCAAACAAACAAATAAACAAAAATTAACGATAAATATGTCTGTTTTGCTGTTTGATACATTTTTTGGTAATATCCACCTTTTCTATATCTATACTTCTTTTGAAGCGATAATAAGAATTATGCTGCACTTGATTCGCAGTTTAGCCGGCAATACTGCTTAGTCTAGCAACAGTCACTTTAATCTCCAGTTTTCATTTAATTGAATAATTCAAGACTTTAAAATTGAGCCCATGTCATGAATAACAAGAAAAAATTTACTGTCAGAAATCAAAAAATAATTCATAATTATTTTATTTTTTAATAGTGTGTACTAAACAAGTTTAAACAAGCCAAAAAAAAAAAAAAAAAAAAAAAAAAAAAAAAAAAAAAAAAAAAAAAAAAA